>JASKGM010001284.1:0-12369 GCA_034509205.1 Ceratonia siliqua
TGATGGTTGTAAACGATGGATGACCCCAACGAAAATGATGACGCCAAATGGCATCTTTATTGGAAGCAGATAAAAAAAACACAGTAGAACTGATATTGGCAATGGAATAAATTGATGTTGACTCCAAGTAGTAAAGTCCCTCCTTTTCCTTAGCAAGTCCAATCCTCCTCCCCGAACCTAGGTCCTGAAATTCACAATAAGTCGGGTAAAAAATAACACGACAATTCATATCTTTGATAAGCTTTTGGATGGACAAGAGGTTATTTGACAATTTTGGGACATGGAGGACATTCTTTAAAACAAATGTTGAAGTAATTTTAATATCCCCTACACCTGCTACAGTTGTTTGTGCCAGTAGTGACAGTAATTTTTCTATTGCTAGGACAAGGTGTATAGGTGCTGAAGTGATGTGAAGAATTGGTCATGTAGTCAGTAGCTCCAGAGTCTATAACCCATGAGTCTAAGAGTATACTATCCGGTAGTTCTAATGAAGCATTATATCCAAGGGATTTGATATTACCTGAGGAAGCTAATAAACAAGTTCCAATAGAGTAGTCAAGAGCACCCAGCAAACCTCTCAATCTTTTTAGCTCTGCACTATTGAGACCTCCTGGTTCCTGCATATTTTCTGAATCATCTTGGGTTGTCATATGTGCTTGCCCTTGATTCTTTCCCTTCCCCCATTTGCGGATATTTGACTTTCCATGAAATTTCCAGCATCAGTCTTTAGTGTGCCGAGGTTTCTTGCAATAAGTACACCACAAATTATCTTTGTTGTCCCGGTTTTGTTGTCCTTTTCCTCATTCTGTTTTCTGCTGAGTCTGATCAACTATAGAGATTAGGGCTGCTGGTTGGTCAACATTCCTCTGAATTTGTATGGAAGCTAACGCTGATGCCTTCACAGCCCGGGGTTCCAGCATTACATTCCTGCGACTCTCCTCAGCCCGAATGATAGAGATAGTCTCATTAAGGGAAGGAACTTCATCATTCCAAGGATTTGGACTCGCACTTGATCAAACTCAGAATCCAACCCAGCCAAAAAAACATACATCCTATCTTTTCCAAGAAATTCTTTCACAACAGTAACACAATCATGATATTTTAAATTAATAACTTGATATTGATCTAATTCTTGCCATAAACCTTTCAAAGTATTAGCATATTCAGTGACGGATTTACCTCCCTGTTTAGTAGACCCAGTCCTCAATTTAAGGTCATATATTTGTGCAGCATCCTAGACTCTGGAATAAGTTTGATGGACAGCTTCCCATATGTCCTGTGCAGTGGAAAGAAACATATAGGTATTACTGATGTCAGGTTGCATAGAATTCTAGAGCCATGACATGATTAAGGCATCTTCTTCATTCCAAGCTGTAAATCCCGGAGTACCCTCTTTTGGACCAGTTCCTAGTAAATGACTGAGTTTCCCTTTGCCTTTTAACAATGTTTTAACCAGCTGAGACCACTTATGGTAATTTTTGCCATTCAGGCGATAGGAAGAATGGATATTCTGGAGATCATTTGAGTTCTGTTTGGGCTGGTTTTCTTCTGTCAAAGAAGAGGTCACAGCTTATGTTTGGTTGGTTGAGGTATTTTCTGACATTGGGTTCAAAATAGCAATGAAGGCATGAGAGGAAAAAAAAAGAAGGAAAAGAAAAAGGCTTCAGGAAATGGCAATGAAAGAAGGTTGCCAATGAAGGCCAAGTAGTTTGGGTAGTAAATATTAGGATCTGGTAGTTGGGTATGGCCGGAAATGGGTATTCGTGAGTTTCTAGGTAGGCTCGACGGTGGCCGCAGCCTTCACGCGCAGGCTTGTGGACGACGATGCAGTGGAAGAAGGTGGCGCGTGGCAGTGTTTCAGAAGACAGCGATGACCAGAATGAACCGCCGACGTCTTTTGAGGTGACCCGTAGACCTATCTCCAAGGTATCAAGTCTAGAACTACCTCTTTGGTGAACGTCCAGAATGAAAAAAAGCAACAGAGAAAAAAATCAAGGGCAATGAAGGCCAATGAGCTCTGATACCATGTGAGAAAAGAGAATTGTATTTCTTGTTTTTGTTTTACAATCAGAAAGGTGAATATATATACACCTACAAACATAATTACACTACTAAAATTAAGCTAAGAATTTAATGCTAATTATAGGAAATAATTAGGAAGCTAATCACTAATTACAGGAGATCCTAATTATTGATTACAAGGAATTAAATGCAAATCACAAATAGCTGTGAAATAATTTCCACACCACTTTGCCACTAGGGAAATGTTTTTAGACACCTTATTACTCAGACCGTAACCCCCATCCTCCTTAGACTTACAGCAAACTTCGCAACTAACCAAGTGATCTTACTTCCTCTCCTCCCCACCACATGACCACAAGAAATCCCTCAATTTTCTCCATCCTATGGGCTACCCCCACTGCAATCCTAAACAAAGAGATAATGAAGCAGGATACTAGACAAGGAACCTGAATTAATGCGATCCACCTGCCAAGAGAAAAGTAAACCCCTTTCCAATTGTCAAGTCGTTTTGAAATCTTTTGCAATACAAGGTCCCAAAATTAGAAGCCCGTGGGTTACCCCCTAAAGGAACACCCAAATAGGTTAGGGGCCATTGTAAGACCCCACAACCATCCATCGCCACTAAATCGCCCACAACCCTATCTGAAACGTTAATCCCGGCCAAGCCAAACATAGAAAGGTTAACATGGAGACCATACACAAGCTCATAATTTTGTAACATATCATAGACAGCACATTCTGAAAATTCTCCATGTCCTCAAGAATGAAGAGAATAGTATCATCACCAAATTGTAAATGAGAAACCTCTAACTCCTCCAACCCTAACATCAAACCTCTCACAACTGCTCTCTCAGAAGCCCTACCAAACATACAACTCAAAACATCAACAACTAGGGCAAACAAAAATGGAGAGAGGATCTCCTTGCCTAACCCCACGCTGCTCTCTATGAGCTTGATATAAAAATGCCTTCCTCCATGGTGAGCTTGCGAAAGAATTCTACATGAAGCAACCACCTAGTTCAGGAAGGTACTGACTAGTGTGCAGATTCCATCACTCTATGGTTTGAAGCAATCTCCTTGGGCTTGGTTAAGAAGATTCAGTATAGTTGTTCAGAAGATTGATATGAGGAGGCGTACCATTCTATCTTTTACGAACATACTTCCCATGATCAATACATATATTAAAATTTATGTGGATGATAAAGTAATCGTGGCAGAGATTAGGATGGCATTTTGTCATTAAAGCATCATCTCTTTGATCTCTTTCAAACCAAAGACTAGGGCAAAATTAAATATTTCCTAAAGATTGGGGTGGACCAATCTAATACAGTATTGCTTATATAGAAGTATGCTCTAAATTACTAGATAAACAAAATAAGACTGACATGATGAATTGTAAACCTATTGACTACCCATGGATCCAACCAGGACAAGTGAAACCACTAGCAAATCCTAATAAATATCTAAGACTTGTTTGGAAATTGAATTAATCCCACAATTACTTTTCCAGAAATTTCCTTCGCTATTAATGTTGTAAGTCAGTTGTCTCCATGTGATAGTCTTTGAATGTTGTGGTTTGCATCCTAAGATATCTCAATGAAGCACAAGGGGCCTATTTGGTCATGTTGCAATATTTTTGCTTCTTTTCAAATTGCCTTTTTTAAAACCGCTGTAACAGAGAAGCATTTTAGCATTTGACCAAATCTTCATATAGCACTTTTAGCAATATTATTAATGTTGGAACAATATTTGTAACTTTTTATTTGAGTAAGAGTCTTTTTGTCTAAAAAATGTTAATTTTTGCTTCTGATTTTGCTTTACAGGAGTTCCTATTGCTTGCTTATCTAACATCAGAAAAATAAACTTTGCTGCCATTTAAAAGTGATTTTTAGTATTGACCAAACATAACAAAAGCCTCTTTTTTCCCCCTTAAAAAAGCACTCCTTTCGCAGCACAGCCAAACAGACACTAAGCCAAGGTTTGTAATATGAGAACAAGGATAGCATACACGTGATTATTTACATTGAAGCAGACTGGACAGGGTATCCCTCTAATATGCTTTCAACTTCTGTATATTGTGTTCTTATTAGAGGCAACTTAGTTTCCTAAAAAAGAAACAAGATGTTGTTGCTAGATTTGTGCAGATGCTGAATGCCTTGCTATGCCTTTAACTACAAGTTAGCTAATTTGGTTAATAGTTAGTTCAAGAGTTAAGGTTTGGAGGAGTTACTTAGTTGCAGTTGTTTTGTGACTGTGATAAAATGGATTGTAATGTTCTATTGATTTACAATCTGAAGAAGAAATATATACAACAAAAATTAAATGGCCCAGTATTAAGGCACCCATGAAACTACTCCTAAACTTCAGCCTTTGTCTCCAACCCAATCCCATGGTATAAACACATAATTTACAAAATCAGATTACATCAGTTACAGAATCATCTTTTAATGTAGAAAGATGTACACAGCTGTACACTCACTTTCCCACACTCCCCCTCAAGTTGGAGAGTAGAGATCCTCCGTTCCAAGCTTGGATATAATAATATTGAATTGTTGAGTGTTTAATCCTTTTGTAAGGACATCTACCAGCTGTCTTTCTGTTGGAACATAAGGTGTGCAAATTAAGCCACTATCAAATTTCACTTTGATAAAGTGACTATTAATCTAAATGTGCTTTGTCCTATCATGCTATACTAGATTGTGGGCAATGCTTATTGCTGATTTATTATCACAATACAACCTCATAAATCCATTCCACTCAATTTTTAGGTCTTCAAGGATGATCTTTAGCCATAACAACTCACAAATTCCTTGAGCCATTGCTCGGAATTCAGCCTCTGCACTTGATCTAGCCACCCACTTTGCTTCTTACTCCTCCATGTCACAAGGTTCCCACCCAGGAATGTATAGTATCTTGATGTTGACCTTCTATCCGTAAGGAATCCTGCATAGTCAGCATCAATATATGCTTCTAGATCCAAGTTATATTTTAAACAAAATCCCTTTTCCTGTATTAGCTTTCAAATAGTGTAGTATTCGATTGATAGCTTGTAAGTAAACTTCCCTGGGGTCATGCATAAATTGACTAACTACACAAACTAAATATGCAAAATCTGGCCTTGTGTGTAATAGATAGATTAGCTTTCCAACTAGCCTCTGGTACATTTCCCTATCAATCACAAGATCTTTAGTAGCCTCTCTGACCTTGTGGTTGGGATCTATAGGAGTTAGTGCTGGTTTATATGCCAATTTCCCTATCTCTCTTAGAAGATCTAAGGCATACTTCTATTGAAAGACAAAAATACCTCGCAACATTGAGTGAGCCACCTCAATTACAAGAAAATTTTTAACCTTTCCAACTCTTCTACCTCAAACTCTTTAACAAAACACTCCTTTACCTCAAACTCTTTAACTAAGCACTCCTTTATTGCTAGTCTTTCCTTTTCTTCACTCCCAATTATGATAATATCATCAATATATACCAACAGTACTGTAACTCTCCCTGTCTTGGAGTGTTTAACAAAGGGTATATGATTCCCTTGACTTTGCCTATATCCCATAGAGATTATAATTTGGTAAATCTTCCAAACCAAGCTTTAGGTGATTGTTTAAGGCCATAGAGGGCCTTTTTTAACCTGCACACTTTATTTCCTCCTACACTTTCACTGAAATCAGGAGGAACACATATATATTTATTCTTCTAAGCCACCATGCAAGAAAGCATTTTTCACATCAAATTGTTGAAGTTCACATCCAAAATGAGCTGCCCCGGGATAGAACTCTCACAGTGTTCAATTTCACAACCGGGGCAAATGTCTCCTAGTAATCCACCCCATATGTTTGAGTGTATCCCTTTGCTACAAACCTGGCCTTATATCTTTCTAGGGATCCATCTGCTTTATACTTCACAATAAACACCCATTTACATCCAACTAGTTTCTTTCCACTGGGTAAGCCAACCAGTTCCCAGGTTCTATTCTTCTCAAGTGCATCCATTTCAACTTTCATATATTTTCTCCACTCCTCCTTGGATAAGGCCTTGGATATGGTATTGGGTATGAAAATAGTATTTAGGCTAGTGAGGAAAGCCTGAGAATTTTTTGAAGGACAATGAGTACAACAAAAGATATAAAAGTCTTTTGTACATTCTCAGGTTCCTTTCCTTTTTGCAATAAGAAGTGAAAGATCACTATCTGAAATATCTGGTTCAATGGGTTCACTTTGGGAAGGAAGTTCAGAATCTATATTTACCTCATTTATAGAATTTAGATTGGAGTCTTGAACCTGTGCCAGATCATAAGGGGTTGCTCTCCTCCTTGAGTAAACCATCCCAAATTTTCCATTATCAATATCAGTATTAACTGTAGTCTTGTCAGGGTCAAAATCAAATACAAATTTAGGTTTGGATAATTGGCTAAGAAGAGAAGATAAGGAGGACAAGTCAAAAAATTCCTTATCTTCAACACAGACTGATTCCCCCTAAAGATAAGGTTGAGAAAAGTAAGGTTTTCCCTCAACAAATGTAACATCAGCAAAGATATGGAATTTTCTGGTGGGAGGATGATAGCATTTATACCCCCTATGAGTATAAGAATATCCTACAAAGATATATTTGGTGGCACGATGCTCAAGCTTCGCTCTTTGGTGACTATGGACATGAACATATGAAGTAGAGCCAAATATCCGAGTAAGGTTATTGGTGGTTCTAACATCATAATAGAATTGGGAGAGAGACTCCGTAAGATTTTTAGAATCAAGAACACGATATGGTAACCGGCCGATCATATTATCATGTAACCTGTTGATCATATAGGCATATGTGGGAATAGCTTCCCCCCAATAGGATTTTGGTACATTTTGATGAAAAAGAAAGGCCCTGGTAGTGTTTAGGAGATGCTCATTTTTTCTTTCTGCTACCCTATTTTGTTGAAAAGTATTAACACAAGATGACTCATAGATGATACCCTTCTTTTGGAAATATGAGGATAGAATTTAATTAAAATAATCTTTTGCATTATCAAATCAAAATCTCTTGACTTTTGTACCAAACTGATTGTGGATCATGGAGTGAAAGTTAGGTAGAATATAACTCACATCAGACTTAGTTTTTAGCAAAAACAACCAGGTAACTCTCGTATAGTCATCGATAAAGGAAACAAACCACCTTGAACCAGTTATATTGGGAATGGGAGAGGGACCCCATATATCACTATGAATTAATTGAAAAAGAGTAATAGTTCTTTTATCAACAATAGGAAAAGAAACACGAGTATGTTTGGCAAATTCACACACATCACAATGTAAACTACTCATCAATTCCTTGAAACAAAGAAGGAAACATAATTTTAAGGATGGTAAATGATGGATGACCCCAACGAAAATGATGATGCCAAATGGCATCTTTATTGGAAGCAAATAAGAATGACACATTAGGACTATTATTGATAATTGAATAATGGGTTGCTGGAAACTTTATGGAAAACCAACCAACTGCGAATGAGGGAAGGGAAAGAACCAAGGACAAGCTCACATGACAGCCCACTACTGATTAAAGATTCCAGAAAGATTGTTCCAGATCTACCATGCCACATCACAATGCAAGAAAAGATGATTGTTTGTCTCTGAACACCGAAAACACATCACTCAAATATTCAGTGAATGGCTTTATTGATTGGCCCTACAAGTCTGAAGTAGATCATTGGTATTAATTATGTTGAGTATCACAATCCAAACAAACGGCTTCACCTTAGAAGGAGCCTTGATTTTCCAAAAAGATTCAGGCAGTGAAAAAGTCTGGGTTGTTGAATTTCAAATTGAAAAATTGAAGAGGAAGTTATAGGTACAAACCCCAAAGAATCTAAACTCCAAATCCTTTTATCTAGCAAAATAAAAAGGATTTCCAAGAGCAAAGCAAGGTTATCAATAACTCTATTGTAGAAACGTAACAATCAATAAAAATGGGAGATGAGAATAGGATCACTAACTTGAATGGCCAAGGTCCCTGAGCATCTATTTATAATTACAATTAAAACTAGGTCAAGTAAGAATAGTACAACTAGTACTAGCCCAACCCACTAGTTATGACACCTACATCTTTAACCCTAGCCACCATACTTCTAACACTCCCCCACAAGCTAAAGCTTACAAAGCTTCCAGCTTGTTACAAATAAAACCCAACTAAAATTAAAAAGAAAAAGAAATTCAAACTTAAACACTGCAACTATCAATCTTCAATTTTGATTCGAAAACTTTAGCAACTAGTACTCCCCCTAACGATGTCCTCGGTAGACAAACAGCTCCCAAAATTCTTCTACTTGCTTCCCATGTGCAACCCCTTCGACATTTTCACAGCTACTTCTCTCAACCACATCTTCTAACACAATAACATAGCTCCCAAAAGTCTTCAACCTACTTCCCATGAGTAATTCCCTAGATCTTCTCCCAGCTAGTCTACACTACTGGGGTTGCTCACCTAGAACCCAATAACTCAACTCTCTTACTAGTGTCAAAGTCTTCAATACGCCAAAACTTGAACTTGCAGTCGAACGGCGACCATAACCTTTAAATTGTGACAACTAGCCACATCAACAACCAACAATTTTTGGTCAAACGATGACGACATAGCTCTCTCAAACAATGAT
Organism: Ceratonia siliqua; assembly: GCA_034509205.1. NCBI lineage: Eukaryota > Viridiplantae > Streptophyta > Magnoliopsida > Fabales > Fabaceae > Ceratonia > Ceratonia siliqua. The sequence goes on from JASKGM010001284.1 coordinate 8,663, forward strand.
GAGCTTTACCAATGAACAACTGTAATAAACTTTTTTTTTTGGCACAACTAGCACTTGCTCTCCTCCCCCTGAGCAACAAGCTCTAGAAGAAACCAACCACAAGACAATAGAACTTGCAATATCTCAAAAACAAAAACTTCAAAACAAACATAAATAGAACCCAAAATGGCAACAAAACGAAAACACCAAAGTTTTGACAGAAATTGTCTCATCTTTGAGCCAAAAGTGATATGACAGAAAAGATGCTTGCCAGAAAAGTCGCCAAAGGGCCACTAGAATTTTTTTCACCAGAAAAGTCGTTAGATATCTGCCAGAAAACGGGGGCTGGAGCTCCGCCAAAGAAGTGGTCGGAGCTCCAGCCACGGATCACCTACTTGAATGGCCATGGTCCCTATGTATCTATTTATAATTAAAACTAGGTCAAATAAGGATATTACAACTAGTACAAGCCCAGCCCACTATTTATAAAATACATCTTTAACCCTAGCCATCATACTTCTAACATCTATCATTAAGATCTCTAGAGAAATGAAATTTCCAAGAAAACCCATAATTCTATAAAGTTAAGAAGTTTGAAATCGGAGCATGGTGCAAATATGATAATCTATAGAGACGTGGAAACAATTCAAAGAAAGAAGAATCACCAAAACAATGGTCCTCCGTAAAACATAATTGAGAATCATTCCCAGCTTGATAGGAAAACAGAGGTGAGAAAGAAGAATAGACCTAAGAAAAGAACTTGCAAGGACTTGCATGAGTAGAACCAATCTTAGGGTTAGCATCCCCACCATTCCAATGAACACCATAGTTACTCCTAATCACCCTATGCCACAAAGAGCTAAGCTCCAAAGGAAACCGCCAGAGCCACTTTGCCACTAGAGAAATGTTCTTAGACACCATATTACCAAGACCTAAACCTCCATCCTCTTTTGACTTGCCACAAACCTCCCAACTAACCAAATGATCCTTTTTACTATCCCCACTCCCAGACCACAAAAAATCCTGCATAATCCTCTCCATCCTATTTGCTACACCAACTAACCAACAGGAAGCTTAAACAATACTTTCAACAAACCGCCAGAGCCAATTATGAAGTCTTTTTAAATCTTTCGCACCACAAAATCCCAAAATGATGAAGCACACGGGTTAACCCCTAAAGGAACACCCAAATAAGTTAGAGGCCATTGTAAAACCCCACATCCAACCATCTCAGCTAAAATTCTCACATTCCTATCCAGAACATTTTTCCTTGCCAATGCACACTTGGAACAGTTAATATACAGTCCAGATACAACCCCAGAGACTTATAAAATAGAAAGCACGGTTTGAAAGTTTTCCTTATCCTTGGGAAGGAACAGAATAGTATTATCCACAAACTGCAAATGATAAAGTTCTAAGTTAATTGATATTATTGATCACACCTCTAACTACAAAATTGTTCAATCTACAACTTCCATCCTTAGCCCATTCACAAATTTAACAGAGATTACGTCACTTGGAGATCACATGAAATTAGTTGGCACTTAACAAAAGCCCACCAACCACATATTGTTACACTTAAGATCTCCTATTTGCAAGTAATTGCATATTCATTTTCAATGCCTTTTGAATGATTGTTTGAGCAAGGGTGAGATACGACAAATGCTTGATATTGCTTCAGGTTATTCACAATTTCAAAAGGCTGAATAAACAATGAGGCACAAAATATTTGTGAATCCATAATGCCTTCCCTTAGGTCAGTAGACTTAGTACCATTCTTCCCCCTAATTTTAAGTAAATAAATGAAGCCAAATCATTGAGCATAGATCCCTAACAGCTAAACATTCTTTCATTCTCCAAAACCGTAAGAAGTAATATGCAGATAATTAACAAGAGAGGACAAGGATGTAGCAAAAGACCATACAAAAGATGTTCCTTACCATTATGGAGTAAAAGCCTAATGCAAAAATGCCCAGAAAATCGCTTAGTCTTGCCAACTTGTTTCACAAATGCTTTAGGCAAGGGTGGATTGCTAATTATGAATCTCTATCTCTCCATTTGATTTGAATAACAAGAATAAGGTCAATGTTTTTACCATTATATGAATTAAATGTATAATTAAACCAAATCTGATTTGAATAACAAGAATAAGGTCAAGAACAACAATCTTCAACTATATGAATGTACAAAGCAGATTAAACTCATCCTGTTCTAATTCATTGACAAGAGAAGCAAGGGTTTGCATGAAGGAATATATATTGAGCTAACATAAACTTATTAATCATTTTGTACCACAACTTGCTCAAGCTCTAACTAGTTTCTTTCTTTCATTTTTTAATTTTAAGAATTTGGGAATATCATATAGTTTTAGCAGGAATCACGTTCAAATCAAATAAACTCAAGCATATTTACAGCCATAGATACTAAAACATTTTTTCTACACTTTCTAGATACTTAAACATATAAACTCTAAGAAAGAATAGTAAGGAACGCGACATGTCATGGCAATTAAGTGGGTTAACAATCAGTTGCAATTAGATGATAGAGATGTAAAGAGTCAAGGAATACCTTTAAGAAACGGCCCCTCCTATTCTCCCCAATGTCGAAATAGAAGGCCTTAAAAAAGGGGTTAGCAAAACTAGTAGTTAATCACTTAATCATGAATGGAAGATATGAAATGTAGTAACTATAAGTAAATTTAAGGAAACAGAAAGAATTAAAGAGGTGGGAGGGTCCGTTTACTTCAAAGGATTACCTTGGTATCAAGCTGCAATTCCTTGCTGAAGAGGTCTTGATCGTCAGAGTTGACATAGTAATTGAAGAGATCGAGAAACCAGGAAATGCCAGAGAAGGGGACGATGATGGTAGACCTCGTAGCAGAAGTCTTCTCGGAGATTTTAAGATAGCGACCCCGAGGGTTCTCCTTGAGATCGAAGTAAAAGAGCTTATGCTCCACCTGAAGTGTTTTGCAAAGCAGCTCCGCGTCATTTCCTCCACCACCACCACCTCCCCCCGCCCCTCCTGAGTTCCCCTCCATGTCCACCCACCGCCAGAAGTAGATTTTATTTGTGCAAGTTAAAGGAGACTGCTACTGACATGTTATACATACGATCTGACTAAAAATAGATACTGCTGCGTTGTTGCAGCGGCGAGATGGCGATTGGTATCCTTACGTGTTACTTGGATTACAAATTTAGATTACAAATTCCAAATACTAATTTTAATTCTGATATCCAAACAGCCCCTAATTGAAAAATGAAAAAAAAAAAAACAAAGCTAGACCCATAAAAGGTTTCTTGGAACATAAATTAGTAATATTAGTAAGCTAATATGGAAGGTCCCAATTTATTTTAAAAAAATTTAAAATTTAAAATTTTAACTCTCATTTCTTTTTAAAAAAATAATATTGATTAATTTCACTATCCCTTAAAACAAGAAAAGATGAAAATACTAGGAGTCCGTTTAGTTATGAGAAGAGAAAGTTAATTTTTTTTTAAATAATAATTTTTGTAATTTTTTGAGTTGTTCATATTTGTTTCTTTTTAAAGAAAAAAAAAAGTAAAATAAAAAATTACGATTAAAGTAGAATCTATATTTTGTAACTTCTCATTCTAGGAGAAATAGATTCATTTTTTCTCGATTATTTTGCCCCTCTACTCATCATAATTACATCTTTTTTTATTATAATATCATAGTTAAATTTTATCATAATTATAAAATTTAAATTT
>JASKGM010001306.1:0-12368 GCA_034509205.1 Ceratonia siliqua
TTAAATTTAAGAACATGTAAGTTTACATGATATATTTCTTTGATTAATATTTTAACACCAAGCAGCTGCAATTTTTAATTATATGTTTTTTCACAAATTATAAGTATAAATATATTTAAATTTAAGAAATTAGATTCTTACTTATTAATGGAACTCAAGATATTTTTCATAATCCTCAAAAAGAAAAATATTTTTCATACAAAATTCGTTATTTAATATATTAATAAAATTATCAAGTTTTAATAATAAATTAAAAGTTATTAGAATAGTAGAAGTATTAATATAAACTTTTAAAACAAACAGCTTAATGAAAAGCTTATTTGAAACTACAATTAAAATTAAGTATACACGTGTGTGAATAATTGAGAGTGCCAATAGCCTGATCCCAACAAACCAACAGTTAAAAATTTGGAGTTAGCTGCAAAATTGGTGCTCAAAAGTTGCATTGGCTTGATTTGATTTTTCCTACATTGTTATTAGGGATGTTCATGAGTTGGGCTTAGCCTTAATAATAACATGTATTATATATAAAGGTTCAAACCCAACACTAATCTTGTTTAATGCAATAATTTTTTTTTTAAAATTTCAAATCTAAATAAAAAAGATTTGATTAAATCATTCAATAACACAATAAATAATTTGAAGTTAACAAAGTAACTGACATCTAAAATAAAAAATATAACTACAAAAAATATTATTACAACTAAAGTCAAATAAAGAATATTATGTATTATATGTAATAAAAAATATTATATATATAATAGGATTGGTCAGCGGGCCCTGTTTATGAATGTGAAGCCCAAGCCTAACCCTATATTAAATTAGTACTTAAAGATTTTGTTCAAACCCAACCTTTGAACTTAAATATAAAATCTAACCTCAAATTAAATAGGGTCAGGCTTGAGTTGCTTATAAGGCCAAGTACTAAATGTCCATTATATTATGTGTTTGTGTCTAATTAGAAGTATTACATATATATTTTCCTTAATTAATTGCATAAAGGTGTAAGAATTTCATTTGATATTTAAAAATAAGAATACATTCACATTTTTAAAAAAAATTAATGTGAAAGTTATGTCCACAAATTTTTTTTTTAATATAGAGTCAACTTAGCGCCCCTTTAATTAGAAGAGCTAAATTGAACCGTAAAAAAAATTTGAGGACTCAACTAGTTTTGTTCTTAATATATATATATTAAGAACAAAACTATGTTTTTCTATTGTATAGTAGATACTTATAATTTTACCAAATTTTTAATTAAGTCTCTAAATTTTAAAAGTTTATAATTGGGTCCTATAGTTTTAATTTTTTTATAATTCGGTCTTTGCCGTAGTGATTCGTTTATGCAGTGATAACGTGATATATAGTGTGTACAAGTGGTAAATACTCACCTGCAACATAGGACATATATATGCAATTTGCTCTTAATAATTTTACTGAATTTTTAAACTAAATCCTAAACCGTTTAACTTTAGACCCTAAAAATTTAATTTAAAACCTTAAACTCTAGATCATAAATCCAAATACCAAAATCCTAAACTTTAAATTATAAACCCTAAACATAAATTATAAATCCTAAATTCTAAATCCCAAATCTTAAATTATAAATCTTAGATCTTAAATTCTAAATTCTAAATCCTAAAACTTAAATCATAAACCATAAACCCTAAACATTAAATTTTAGAATTTAGGGTTTAAGATTTAGAGTTTAGAATTTGTAACTTGGTTTAGGATTTAAAATTTAGGACTTATGATTTAAGGTTTATAATTTGGGTTTTAGACTTTAAGTTTTAAGGTTTAGGGTTTATTTCAGGTTTTATAATTTAGAGTTTAGGATTTAAGGTTTAGAATTTAGCCAATAAGAACCTATTCAAAAATTCAGTAAAACTATAAGGACTAGATTGTATATATGTGCTGATGTAGCAAGTGGGTATCTGTCACATCTGCACATTATGTTCTACGTCAGTACGGCATAACGGTGCACAAATGGATCACTAACGACAACGAACCGATTAGAAAATATTAAAATTATAAGGACTTAATTACAAACTTTTAAAATGTAAGAAACTAATTAAAATTTTGATTAAACTTTAAGGACCTACAAATTAATTTAACCTAAGAATTAATATCTTTGAGTAAATTTGTGCCTTAATCGATATTGAGTTTCTTCTTAAGTGATCTTAAAAGCACACCAATCACATTAACTTGATGTATTTAAGATAACAAATTCTTTTAAATGTTGTTCTTAAAATAATTTGGTATATTTTTCAATAATCAAATTGTAATTGGATTATTTTATTTTTCCTTATTAGTCATTAATGCAATTTTGGATTATTTTATCATTATTTAAGCTATGTTTTATAAAAAAAAAAAAGTGAACTAAAACATATAGGTAAAAATGTACCATTAAGTCATTAACCCATTCTATAGATTACAATTTACAAGGACATGAATTTAACTGTGAAATGAAAGACTGTCAAAGATAGTGAGTTACCATCTGTAAAAGAGCATTTGTTAATGCACACCGATAAAAATGACAAATAATTCGTACTACAGTAACAATGGCTCGCCCAAGTAAAGTGTGTGTGGCTGTGAGTCAGAAAGGCAATAACGGTACTAACAATAATCATGTTGAACATGACTGTAGTAGTGGTTGTGATGGAAATGCAGATGAATTCGGAATCGCTTTGGCTTTTTATAAACTGTAGGGTCATGATAGAGAGAATCCTATGGCGATAGATGGGGAATCCCAAACTTGATCAGCATTGACTTTTTGTCTTTTTCTTCTCTCGTTTTGCGTAAAGTAAATTGTTTTTTCGTATCTTAATTTAAAATACAGATTGTGATGGAATGATCTGTGGTAGATGCAGTGTATAATAAGCGAACTTATTTTTAAAATATATTAATTTAATCATAAATAGAGATATTAGGGTAATAACCTTACTTGAGACGATTAATAATATTTTAACAAAGTGTCCCACAACTATTAGTAACTAGGCCCACTTATTTAATATTTTTTATAATAAGTTTACATATTTTATGATATAAAGCCATTTATTCTCACTAATGCTAATTAAAAAGGAAATTATTAAAAAAAAAAAGAAACAAGAGGCATGAAACAAAACTGTACTCCTCTAAGTAATTGAACTAAGTAGAGGCGGTAACACTAAACACTTTAAACAAGAGATGTAAAAAACTCTAATGCGAAAAAGTTTTGGTGGAATAACGTTGCTATAGCAACTCTAAACTGAAGGTGTGGATAACTAGATTACAAGCCCAATAGAAGGGCCCAACAACTGTGACAGCCTAATAGCTGAACCAGAGCCCACCCACCACTCTATAAATATTTACCTTAGATATGACCAAATGTTTTTATGCTTGAACATTCATACTTCTATTTCGAACAAGAACTAACTTAGGCATCAGAATGCGACCCTCGCACCCAGGCCCTATTATTTGTTGACAGGAATCAAGACAAGCCGACCAGACTTCCGACCGACCAAAATCACCGTCCCAAACACAAGTATCGACATTTGGTGCCGTTTGTGGGAAACTTTTTCTTCAAAATTTTCCCAACCACAACGATTTTGTGATCGATCCCATGGACACATTCACTCCCACCTAAAACCCACTAACTACTCAGGGAACCTCTACAAGAATACCACGTACACCCCCTCCAACCAACAACTACTAGGACTGGGGCAAGCTAGTCCTTCACTCTCCCATGGGAACCTATCCTTCAAACTCACCAGGAACCAAGTCCCTAACTAGATACCCTCAGAATCCTCATGCGAATGATGTAGGCTCTCAAGCAAGAGAGAGCTGCGGACAAGGCTGAATTGGAAGACTATAGGAGGCAAAAACAAAAGGAAAACATACCCGAGTCCCAAAGGTTACTCCACCCAGCTGGCAGTCAGGGCGTGATCCCTCTCATACTTACAGGATCCATACATAAACCCCCCACCCCCGGTAGCTGAGACCAGCAGCCAAACTGAAAACACATTCTTCACTTACCCATCCCATACCCGAGCTGCCACAAACCCAACTTACACCTAGAAAGCAACCCCATTCACCCACCATATCATAGAACATCCCCTCCCGCACCATTTTAAACAACCACAACTTGACCTATACGACGGGTCTATCGACCCTAGAGCACGTGGAGAACTATATCATGGTCATGATGTTGAGCGACTTAGGGGAGGAACTCAAGTGCAGAGCATTCCAGACCACACTAAGGGAGGTAGCCCTCCAGTGGTTCTGCAGCCTTCCTCTGGGCTCCATCAGCAAGTTCAAAGAAATTGAGAGCCTCTTTGTGGCCTGTTTTTCGGTAAGCATAACCCATCAGAGGATGTCGGCCATCCTCTCGACCCTTAGGCAAAAGGAGGGCGAACCTTTAAATGATTACAACAAGCGGTTCAACATCCATTCCCTCCGGGTCCGCAACCTAAGCGATCCAGTGGCAATTCATGCTCTTTAGTCTGGCCTCCTACCAGGACGTTTCCAGGAAAGCCTAACCCTAGATCCACCTACAAGTTTAACTAAACTTTTAACTCGGGCATATAAGTATGTTAACCTGGAGGAGATATTGAAAATGTCCTAACCCAAACCCCAAAACTCAGGAGATAAAAAGCACTACCAAGACAGAAGGGAACACAAGCAAGAGAGATACCCTCGTTGGCCCCGCTTCACCACATATACCCTACTAAACCAAGCCAGGGCTTGGGTACTTGAAGAAATTTGCGAAACAAAATTGGCGAACCTCCCCACCCCAAAGCCTGATGTGGGGTCAGAAAAGGATAAATATTGCGCTTTTCACCGAGGAAGGGGACACGACGCCGATAGTTGTAAACACTTACAAACCTCATAGAAGACCTCTTGCAGAGAGGACATCTCCAGAAGTTTTGGGCTGACCATCCTCGAGGGGAGGGGAGAGAGACTGGCGAGATCCCTTTGACAAGACAGGTCTCCACAGCGTCAACCACGTTGGCGAAGCCAAACACCAATAAGAGGAGCAACCAACTAGGACCCGCGCAGGAACTCGGTAGGTATTATCAACACGATCTCAGGCGGGGGATCCTCCAGGTCATCCAGGAAAGGACACTAAATGGCTATCACCGTCAAGAACCAAGAAACACTTCATTGGATAACCAAGAAACATCGACCAGACCCCATTATCAACTTTACAGAGGATGACTACGGCACCATTGACCAGGACCACGACGACCCTGTAGTCGTCAGTTGTTTTGTGGCCAACTTTGAAGTCAAGAAGGTCTTGGTAGATCAAGGAAGCTTAGCGAACGTACTCTTCTACAACACCTTCCTTAAGCTAAACCTAACTGACACCAACTTGGTCTTTTACCCAAGAACCCTGGTTGGTTTCTTTGGCACGCATGTAGGGGTTAAAGGCACAATCAAGCTGAGCATGACCTTGGGTGAATATCCCGACCTCGCCTATTCAAAGGTACAATTCCTATTTGTCGATTGCCTCTCAACCTACAACATCATTTTGGGCCGGCCCTTTTTGAACCAAACTCGCTCCATAGTATCTACCAAATGCTTGCTGCTCAAGTTCCCGACGGAAAGGGGAACTGTGGACTCGGTTCGAGGTGATCAGCTCTAGGCACGAATTTGCTACAACACTAATCTAAGTACCAACCACAACAATATGGAGCAAAGACAACCGGCCATGGCTTCTGCGAGTCAAACCCCGCTATAAGAACTCGACGCACGACGGTGTCAAGATGATCGCCCTACACCACAGAGGGACCTGTTAACCATACAAATAGGTTAGGAGCCCGACCATATGGTTTGAGTAGGATCAAACATTCCCCTGGCAAGGCTGCAAGAGCTGATAAAACTACTCAAAGAGAACTTCGACCTCTTCGCATGGAAAGCATCCGACATGTCAGGTATAGACCCCACCTTTATAAGTCATAAACTTGCAATTAATGCAGGAGCAAGACCAGTAAGGCAGAAAAAATGGACTTTTGGTCCCTAAAGGTAGGCGACTATTCAACATGAAGTCCAAAAGCTCCTAGAAGCAGGTTTTATCAGAGAAGTTATATACACAACATGGTTGTCCAACGTGGTGTTAGTAAAGAAATTCAGCGGGAAGTGGCGCATGTGCGTAGACTTCACCAACCTGAACAAGGCTTACCCAAAAGATAGTACCCGCTCCCAAGCATAGACAAATTGGTCAACAACGCCTCTGGATACAAACTCCTAAGCTTCATGGACCCCTACTTAGATATGGATCCCAAGAAAAAGAGGGTTCTTTTCTTATCAAAAAAATGCATTACAAAAAATTTAAAAAAATCCAAATAAAATATTAATAAGTTTTATAAAAAGATTAATATAATTTAAAAGTTTAACCTTATTTTTTTAGAGGTATTTTTTTTATTAAACTAATATTGAAGAGAAATTCAAATAAAATATCATTAAGTCTTAAAAAAATCTTATTTATTTAAAAAAATATTTTTTTATTAAACTAATATTGATTCCTTATAAATTAAAACTTATTAATATTTTATTTGGATTTTTTTTAATTTTTTGTAATGTATTTTTTTGATAAGAAAAGAACCTATAAGAAAAGGAGGGGATCCATATCCCGCCTACTTAGGTTACAACCAAATTTGGATGCATCCTGACGACGAGGACAAGACAGCTTTTATCATAGAAAAAGCAACATATTGTTACAGGGTCATGCCATTCGGACTCATCAACGCAAGGGCCACATACTAAAGGCTAATGGATAGGGTCTTCAGAAACCAGATAGGTAGGAATGTAGAGGTATACGTCAACTACATGCTAGTAAAGTCCCAAACGGAGAAAGAGCACTTGGCTGACCTAATTGAAACTTTTACCGAACTCAAGAGTCACAACATGTGGATGAACTCGACTAAGTGTGCCTTCGGGGTGGAGGTCAATAAATTCTTGGGTTTCATGATAACTCACAGAGGGATAAAGGCTAACACAGAAAAGTGCGAGGCTATCATCAGAATGGAACCCCCTAGATTGATCAAAGAGGTACAGAAACTAACAGGAAAGATAGCCGCCCTCACCCGTTTCATGTCCAGGTTAGCGGACCAGGCCAAACCATTCTTTTAAACATTGAAAAATATAAAAAACTTCCAATGGACCCCAGAATGCTAGACAGCTTTTGACCAACTTAAGGAGTACCTGGACACACCCCTAGTCCTATCCAAACCAACAACAGGAGAAGCCCTTTACATTTACTTAGCCGCATCAGAACACGCTGTCAGCTTAGTGCTAGTCAGCAAGATACAAAAAACCAACTGCCCGTATACTATACCAGCCATGCTCTCCAAGGACCAGAATTAAAATATCAAAAAATAAAGAAACTTGCTTTTACATTACTCTTGTCAGCTCGATGACTCCGGTCTTACTTTCAAAACCACCACATAACAGTCAAAACAGACCAGCCAATAAGACAGATACTTTAAAAACTGATAGATACTTCAAAAATCCAGCCTCGCTGGCCAAATACTCAGTTGGGTAGTAGAATTGTCTAAACACTCAGTCAGTTATGAACCACGTGGAGTGATCAAGGTGCAAGCCTTAACAGACTTCATGGCAGAGCTTACGAGAAACCCCCAGGAGGTAACCTAATAGCCCGACTGGACTTTATCAGTCAACGAATCTTCAAACCCTAAAGGAGCCGGGGAGGGCATAATAGGAGAAAGTGCAGGTAAGGTAATCATCGAGCAATCCCTTCGGTTTGACTTCCCCACCTCTAACAACTAGGCTGAATATGAGGCGCTGATAGCTGGCCTCTACTTGGCCAAAGAACTCGGAGCCAATAGCATAAAAGTACTAAGTGATTAGCAATTGATCAATAGCCAGGTAAAAGGAGACTACCAAGCAAAAGATCCACAAATGGCCAAGTACTTGGAGAAGGATAAAATTCTTACCTCTGACCTACAACAATTTGAGATCTAACATATCCCAAAGAGGGAGAACAATCGAGCTAATTTCCTCTCCAAGCTTGCCAGCAACAAAAGCCCGAGAAACAACCAAAATGTCATACAAGAAACATTAACCAACCTTAGTGTACAGCTTGATAGTTTCAGCATCAACAATCCACTACGAAATTGGATAACCACCATCAAACACTACCTGCAAATCAGAAGCTTACCCTCTGACAAAATAGAAGCCTGGAAACTACAGGGAACAGCCAGCACATACTGCCTGGTTGGAGAAACACTATACAAACGTGAGTACTACACTCCCTTACTAAAGTGTCTTTCCACGAACGAAGCCCAATACGTTCTTCGAGAGATACATGAAGACATATGTGGCCACCAAATCAGGGCACGATCATTGGCAATGAAGACATTATGAGCTAGATATTATTGGCCAACCTTAAAGAGTGAGGCAACCAAGCTCGTGAAGAAATGTGACAAGTGCCAGAAATTCTCTCCGCCACCTGGCACCCCCCATCGACCTACAGATAACGGTCGAACCCTGGCCGTTCTACAGATGAGGTTTAGACCTATTAGGTCCCCTCTTACTAGGAACTGGTGAAAGAAAGTTCCTAATCGTAGCAATAGATTACTTTTTCAAATGGATAGAAGCTAAACCTTTAGCCTCCATAATTGCTAAGCAAGCTAAAAAGTTTGTTCAAACTTTCATTGTATGCAGGTTTGGCATTCCATACACCATAACAACCGATAATGGAACTCAATTCGTAGATATGGGGTTCAGGAAATTTTGTGCTGACCTCAACATACAACTGAACTTCATGTCAGTGGAGCACCCCCAATCAAATAGGCAGGTTGAAGCAACGAATCAAATAATTTTGGAGGGAATAAAGAAAAGATTACAAAAAACCAAGGGCAGTTGGACAGAAGAACTCCTATGGATACTCTGGTCGTATAGAACAACCCCACAAAAATTAACAAGAGAGTCACCTTATAAGTTAACCTATAGGGCATAGGCAATGATTCCTGTAAAAGTAGGAGAACCAACCATCAAGATAGAATACCACGAGCTCGGCAACAATAAACAACAAATGCAAGTAAACTTGGATCTCCTTGAAGAAGAGAGGGAAAAAGCCTACCTCAGGATGATCTCTTACAAACAGAGAATTGCTACGTACTACAACAGTAAGGTTCAGCAAAAGAGCCTCAACCAATTAGACCTTATCCTTAGAAAGGTAGACGTCTCTAAGAAACACAATTAAAAAGGAAAACTAATGCCAAATTGGGAAGGTTCATACAGGGTAAGAGAGCTCTTAGGCAAATGAGAATATAAGTTAGAAACCATAAGGGGAACTTAATTCCCTGCACTTGGAATGTAATAAATCTCAAGTATTATGAAATCAAATAACTTAAAGACCAATGCTAACCTTAGGACCAAAGTCCCCTAATGGCCAATGCCGACTTTGGGATCAACGTCCCTTAACGGCTAATGCTGACCTTGGGACCAAAGTCCCAACGGCCAATACCGACCTCGACCAAAGTTCCCCAACAGCCAATGCTGACCTCGAGACCAACCTCCCCCAATGGCCAATGCCGACCTAGAGACTAAGGTTCCAAGCGATCAATACCGATTTATGGACCAATGTCTCCCAAATGACTAATGACGACCCTGACATTAAGCTCTAGAAACAACTAATCCAAGAAATTCGTAGAATAAGACCCATTAAAGGCTCAAAAAAATAAACCGGTGAAGGCTATCTCAAGTCGCACAATCTAAAATTGAAACTTTTTTAATAAATGGTGTTTAATTATTACAAAATAGGTCAAAACGCATAAAAACTAATCTGACGACGAATCTATATCGTCCCCGAACTCTGAAACAAAGAAGGCCGAGACGTTTGGACCATTGTCAACCGGCTCGGCGAGCTCACCATCTCATACCATTTTTTAGGGATCCAAGTCGTCAAGAGGGAAGTCCGGACTAAAGAACTTGACCTGATCAGGACATAACTCAAATCCCTTGGTAAAAGCCATCAAATAATTAGAGCTTATCTTCTTTTTAGCCATTTCCTTCATCCTTCCTTTTGAAGCTCTAGCACGTCTCAAACGACGATCAACCTTGGACAACTTAGCTGTTAGAACCTCAACCTTCTTCTCCAAGGCCTCTAAAATTCCTTTCACCCGTTGAAGTTCTTCATCAAGCTCGATGGCCCTAATGTGAGTGACAGTGACGTCCTCTAATTCTTTATTCTCCTCGACAAGCCTCTCTGTCAAATCAAAAATGTCATGCCTTAGGCAGATGCTCTCATCTAAAAAACCAGCAACATGCTTTTCTAATTCTCGAGCAACCACCAAGCCACAGGCTAGATTAGCAATGGCATATTGAGAAAGGTAAACCGTTGAAGTCGAGCTCAACTTCCGAGTATTTGAGGAAAGTAAAAACTTAGTATCCTCTAGGGAACCTATGTCTAACCTACTATTCCAGAAAGACACAGTAAGATGCCCGCTTGATGAACAACATCTACGACAAAGCAAGTAGAAAACCCTGCAGTTTGTCCCCCAAACTCTTTGGGGGGATGGCCCTGACTTTGGGGCTAGAGGACTAACCTCTTTCCTCAGCACTATCAGCTGCCTGGGGACGTTTGGAAGAGGTCGGACTTTTCCTTTTGGAAACTGTTTCCTTATTGCAAACAGTCCTCACCTCATTGGCAAGAACCATTCTTAGGGGAGTGGCTGAGGTCACCTTGGAAGACTCAGCCTCGGCCTTCCTCAAGCGAGCCAGTTTCGCCAACCTATTCATCTCCTTAGCAGAAAGAAGATTGTATGTAAAAAGACCAAAATAAGTTAAAACAACATAACAAGAAAAATGGCTAGATGAGTTAGAAGCCTACGTATCAAATCCCGGGCTTTAAGTTTGGCATCCTAAGCACACTCGCTAAAAAAAAGTCCAAGGCTCTCTATTATTCCTTAACCCTCAGCATCAAAATCGATAAAATCCTTTACCCGAACTTTATGAAAGTGCTACTTCCACCTCAAGGGAAATCGCGATAGCTATCCTCGTTAAGAAAAAAAGCTAGTTGGACACCAGCTTTCCGAGTGACGACTCGAAAAAATTGGTCCTTCCACTCCTTGGCAGATTCCTCTATGGGTTTCATTAGAGATTGATGTGACCGAGTAGAGAGGTATAGATACCCCGTCCCCTTGTTAGCATCCTTTAGCAAAAAAGTAGAAAAACATGTCGACCCTAGGACGCACCCCTAATAAATGGCAAAGGCACTGAAACCTTTGCAAGAACCCCTACCAGTTGGAATGAAGCTGAGTAGGAGCAATATTCACTGCCCTAAAAAACTCCATCTCAAAGGTGGACAAGGGCAAGGTGGCACTGACTTTTTCAATAAAGTAGAAATTAAAAATGAAGAACTCTTTCTTGCAACTATAGTTGCACACGGAAGCCCCATCAGGACAGGCCTCCACATTAAAGGAGCTATTCTCCTAGTCTTTCACAAACAACTATTCCTTCAAGGACGGTATAAGATCAGCTCCGAAACAAGAATCCGTAGAATGGATATCTTCACTCACCCAATTGAATGAAGATCCATCACCCATCTCTCGACTGGAGGCTCCAACTTCCCCTTCGGGGGAACTATAAGAAGGAATGAACTTTGTGCTCGGAACGCTCGACTTCATCTTCTTCGACCTAGATCGATAAAAAATAAATGTTTTAGCCGATCAATTGGCTAGGCTTTGCCCGAATATGGACAGCATCTAGCCATTCGAGCAACAAAACCAACCAAACCAAGTGAACGACCTATAAAACGGTCCAGGGAATAACCAACCCACACCAACTAACCCAACCAACCAAGGAAAATCAACAAAAATAAGATACCAACCTCACAAGGTAGTAGCAACACGAACACGAATGATAAAAAACACGAACAAGCAAGATCATCCACAACATGAAAAACTCTCAAGTGGAAAGAAAGCGAAACACGCGACAACACCCCCTTTCTTTATAGGGAACAGAGGGCTGATCCAACAGCCCAGAACCATTACATCCAACGGCTGATAAATGAATCCACAGATGCTCAGGAAGCGTAAAGGTCATTTCAAAAAATGATCAAACGACTCATAGTGAAAACAATTGAAATATTTATCTCTCAAACCACCGCCGACCATTGCCTGACTATGTGATCGGATCCACCGACCTTTCGCCTACCTCATGATTCCGGCTTGTATTTTTGGGGCAAGTGTGGATAACTAGATTACAGGCCCAATAGAAGGGTATAACCAAACGTTTTTATGCTTGAACATTCATACTTTTAGCTCAGACAATAACTAACTTAGGCATTGGTGCGAAACCAATGTTGAACTCCAAACCTCGGCAACAAAGCCTCAATTTGAAAGCCCTCCAAATTAGAAACACAA
>JASKGM010001317.1:0-20000 GCA_034509205.1 Ceratonia siliqua
AAACTCCCAGAAATCTTGCGTTTGCAAGTCAACAAATCCTTGGGTTTGTTGTTCCTTGACCCTGCGCTACTCCAGTACTAGGTTCACTCCCTCCGGTCTGGAGATGACTAATCTTCCGTTGTGAGGGGGAGTGTTGGAAGTCCTACATCAAAGACGTTGGGCGGTTAAGTATTGTATATAAGGATGGGCCAGTCCCCACCTTTCAAGGCGATTTTGGAAGGATGAGTTAGGTTCACCCGAAATTCTTCAAGGCTAAATGAATGAACCTAAGGGAACAGAAATTGACCCACACCAATGAGTCCAACGGTTTGCCCAATTGAAAGTTGACCAGCTATTAAGGCTTGGTCAGTCTAAAAGGAAGGAATATAGTATGGTCCCAGTGAAACTGCTCTGAAACCATGAACAAATACATTCTGTATTTTGTTGATTTGCAAGAAGGTGTATACAACCCTTAATATACACGTGGAAATCTAGTCCTAATAGAACTGAATGACTAGAAAACTAATCCTAATAAAACTGAATGACTAAAAGATAAATAACAACTTTCTCCTACTAGAATTGAAATTCTATTTGAATAATAAAAAATAGCAGCATACTAATAAATAAATAACTGAATCTCCAACACAAACAACATTGCAGAATTTATAATAAAATGACTAACCATGTTCATGAGGTTGACCATCCATGTAAACACGCTCCCATGGTTTTTCCACAATCTTTACAATAGCAGTAGTAACCTACAAAAAACCAAGATAGTATGTTCTTTCCCCCCAAGTAATGACAAATCAAATGATGATGGTGAAAAGGTAAACAATGATATAAGAAAATATTGGTGGAAGCATATTGTATAAGGAACAATACAAAATGATAAAAGTTGTCCAAATTTAGCAATCTATTGAATTTCTTTAAATGTAATCGATAGACAGAATACAAAAGTATAGACAGAATAAAAAGTAAAAATAATCGCAAAATTGATATTAGATTGTCTGTCACGAACCTGCTTGTAAAATGATGTAAAGTGCTTGGCAAGTTCAATTGCAAAGTCCTCCACAGAAAGTTGTTCTGAATATTCCTTTGCCTTTGCATATACCTGATTAGTAATTACAACTCAGTTTTAATTTCAGAAGTGAACAGAATTATGACTAGAGAATACAACAGACGAAAGTAACCGTAAATATAACACATGCTATTAACAAAGTGTATTTCCTACTGACTGCCAATTTATTTTGTATTTTATGAATTCATTTTCACAAATTATATCCCAACATGAGAAAGTAGTATGTAAATTTGGGTGCAGAACCCAACTTTTCAAAAGGTCCAACTTAAACCTACAACTGTATTTATAATATCATCACTAAGTTATGTTACATCCAGATATTTCAAGATATACTGTGCACTCACTATATGCCACATCTTTGACATCTCAAACTTCAGCCACTTGCCAGGAAAATAACAGAGAAATAAAATAAAATATCAGCCACTTGTAAAAGACAAGCATATTTAAAGCGATTGCGCAATTAGGTTTTTTCCTGGGGAGATGAAGTATCCATTTGCGAAAAAAATATATTTAAGAGTAACCTTAAGACATTCAATTAAATTGTCATCAGATCAATTTTTAGATCTTCTGTCTATCTGCTAGAGCAGAATTTTACTCCTCTTTAATCTTATTAACGGATGACAACCAAAGTAGACATTTCTGTATTTCAAATTTATTAAAGCATGCTTGTGCTTAACACCCTTCTCATAGCCCCCTAGAAGAAGAAATGCTATACCAAACTAGCCAATTTCAAATGTAAAGAGAAATATAAGAAAAATAAAAACAAAAGGATTCTAAAGATCTCAATTTTTTCTAAACATAGTATAAGCATGCCTTCCAAAACTCCAGTGTTGGTTGTTACAAGTCAATTTTAGGCTTGACTAGAGAATGAACTGCATTAGAACATTAAACAAGCTAATCTGACCAAAAAAAACACCCTCTAACTATCTCCAATAAATTACTGGGATCAAGGTTTTAAATCATCTAAAAAGCTAAACAAATCTAGGTAGCATAACAAATGCTTCTAATTCCATTTGTATGGCTGTACCACTCAAAAGTCAAAACCACAATTAGACTTAAAATGGACAAGCGATCCCTACTGAAGAAGATGCATTTCGATCAAAAGGGTGCCTTGTATTACTAAAATTATGAATCGAACATGACAAGAAATGAAACTATCAAAGCAGTAAAAAATAAAAATCGGATATACGTCCATATATAGAAACTACATTACAAATCCGATGGACACATAATTTCTCTACAAAATTAGAGAAAACGAGAAACTACATATATCAATGTGTAAATATATGCATATACAAGTTACTTGGCATCTCAGGCTTTTGTTTCTCAGCAACTAAGAATGGCAAAGCACAGAAAGAGGTTAACCCAGTAACCGAAATGGGAGTAGCAAGAATCATACGGTGTTCTTCATGGTGTCAGTGACGACGATGTCGGAATTGTCGCCGCGGACATAGGCGGAGACGCAGTCGGAGATAAGGCTAATGCTGACACTCCATTCCACAATGAAGTGGCGCCCATCCTTGTTCTTCCACACACGAGCTACTCTCACCCTCTCCTTTCCATGTCTCTGCTCAAAGTTGAACCCCTCTACTTCGTTCCCCATCTTCGCTGGTGAGTTGTGGTGTGGGCAACCAAGACTGAACACCGATCACAGCAGATTCTGTTTATATTCCTCTCGTCTGAATTTTCAGAATAGAAAAGAGGGGCGTTTGGCTGTTTTCCTCCACTTTCCGCAATTCTGTGTGCTCGTCACATCAGAATCCAAACAGGGATAAAATTTTCGTAGGGGCTTGCGCAGCTGGGACCACATGCACAATAAATAAATAATATTACTGCGCAGCCACCGCCCCAACGTGGACGATAGTCGATAGGCTAGAAACCATTATACTATACAATTTTCTATTGAGAAAAAATTCGCCCCCCATTTTGTACTGGGAATACAATAATAAGACCCCTCTCTTTGTTGCTTACATGCATAGTCGTATAATATGGAAGCTGTGTCTACCATTGTCGAAGAAATGGGCTGGCCCGGCCCAGCCTTCGGATTATAAGAAAAATGGACCGTGCTAGATTAAGTTTTTTTTTATCAGGCCTCTATTTAAAAACTCTAACCCGACCCTCTAGAGTTTTAAGGCTTAAATGGGCTTAATAAAAAGAATTAAAAAATAATAATAAAATATAAAAATTACTCACAAAAATGGTGCAAGTCATAATGGTGCAACATATATATTGTCCCTAATTATTCAATATCATACCATTTGAATCAAATCACATAATAAATAAGTTGAGCTTATAAGTTATAATTAAATCATTGGAACAAATATATATATATATATATATATATATATATATATATAAATTAATTGGGTACTTGCTACATTAATAATAGATCTCTGGATAATGTTGTATGTAATTAGTAGTAGAAACGTAGTTATTTAAATAAAAATAGTGTAATTTAGATAAGTTAAAATACTCTAAGTAATTAAGTATAGTAATATGAAAAAAAATTTATAAATAATTCATATGCTAATTAGGATAAAAATTAATATAAATAAATATAGATATAAATTAATATAAATATATAAATATATATATATATATATAAAAAGATAAATTGTTTAATTCATATGTTATTTAAGATAAAAAAATTAAAAAAAAAAGTATTAAAAAAAAATTCGGGCCAGCGGGCTAAGCCCGGCCCGAATAGACCTGCCCTTATAGACCCGCTTAAATTCAGGCCTTGAAAATTAAGGCCCGAGCCCGGCCCTAACCCTCCAAAATAGGCCGGCCCGTTAGGCCGGGCTTAAAATTGACAGTGCTAGCCGTGTCCGTGTGCGATTGGGGTTCATAATTCCGAACCCAGAAAGATCTTTCTATAGGCCAACTCCTACTTCCTCAATTAGACTATGAAAGCCAAATGTATCAGCAACTAAATAAAAATAATTCACATAGTCATATGGATGTGACATTCTTGCCAATTGTGTGTGGCTTTTGGATAAAGATATAGTTTTGCAGCATGACCCTCCTATTTGATGGATATTGGTGGATAGTTCAGATTTTGTCACATTAAATAATATATTTTAAATTTAAAAAAAATTAATGTTTGTTGTCCTTCCCTTGTCTCACAGAAAGTATCCAACGTTGTCTGCCCCTCTTGAAAAAAATTTCTTTCCTGTTGTGTCCTTCCTTTATCCGAACTCCAACACAATTTTATTATTCAAGTGTGAGGTTGCCATTGTCAGTTAATAAGATTTCTCTGAAACTACAGGTTGGTTTGTCATGTTTCCTTCTTCAGCTGCATTTTAATGAAATTTTTTCATAGCCTTTTATTACTCCATTGGTTTGTCATATTTCCTTCTTTATCTACATTTTAATGGAATTTTTTCATACCATTTTATTGCTCCTTTGGCTAGAAGCTCCAAGCTTTGGGTCTGAATCCAACTTCCCTTCCCTTTCCCTGCACTCCTCGACATCAAAGCATGGAAGAAATCAATAAATCGCAGCATGATGGACCCATTAATGATCCAGAAGCCCCTGAAGGTGGCGAACCCATAACAGACATTTTCCTTGTTGTCTCTAAAGCTAGCGGTGGCCAAAGCATTGTCAATGAAGTGTATTTGCCTTTATCTCTTATTGTATTATTGTCTTCATGTAGCTAATATTTATTGCTTTCCTGTATGCTTGCAGGCAGTGTTAGAAATTCTTTAGTGGTGCCATTTCCTCTCTGTTTATAGTATTGGGGATCAATTTCAATTTATCTGTTATAGTAGTTCTTAAAATATTGTTTATTTCCTTTCAATTTATCAATTTATGAATTTCACTTTCTCTTTTATTTTTGTAACTGATAATTAATGAGTTGTCCTTGTCTTCTTTGCTTTCCTATTTTATTCAAAACGTAATAATAGTTTATTTTTATTTCCTATTAGAGAAACTATCATCACCTTTGGAATATTTTTCATTAAATTCTTTAGACTTCCATCTATTTATAAAGCACAAACGTAGAGCAAGTTGCTGTTTCTTCACCCCATATCCTTAACACTACAATTTTCATATCTTATATTTTCATCTTTTTAAGTTTTGAACAACACCTGCCAAAAGTGGATAATTAATCCACTGGGGTGGATATGTCTATTTTGCCTTTTGTTTGTCACTTTATTGCTAGAGAGTGGGTTAAGCATTAATGGATAGCTCCCATTACAATGAGCAGAATGATCAGAGTATGTCTCTCTGCTTATAATGGAAGATACAGTTACCATTTTCACTAAATAAGTTGAAATCTTGTTATGCGTTTTTGGCATCTAACTTGTAATCACCTAGTTTGCTTCTAGGTAGGCTACAACTTATTGTAGTTATTTATTGGAGTTCAGATGAGTCAGATGACAATGGTGCAGTTTTATAGTGTTGTCTGTTTCCAATAAAGAAAAAATGATAAGGGTTCGAGGGCAGCAATCACATTGAAATTGCTAGAATGGAAAAAGGCCCAGGAGGCCATGACAACAAATTTTTTTTTTTTTACTAAATAGAGTAAAACAAATAAATAAAAAAATCAACAACATCTTTATGAGTTTTGAGACACAACCTAGCTTCTTCTCTTTTTTTTCTTTTTCTTTTTTTGCCATTGTTTTTTTTTTCTTTTGGTTTTAATTTGGATAAGAATGATCAAAATGTGACATAATTTATTAATTGCTTTATATATTGCTAATCTAAAGTAATTTGTCTATGTAAAGTTCCAATTACTTATCAATAAGGGATAACTTCGTAATTGATTTATTTGGCTATGTAGTACTATATGATAAATTGACTTTAATCATGTGTATATCATTAATCTTGTATTATCAAACAGATACAACTCAGAAGTTAATTGGAAGCCATATGAAGGGAAGGAATTTAACAATTTAGAGGAGGCTTGGCAAGGTTGACTATGGTGCAAAAATTGGATTTGGTGTTCAAAAACAATGGCTCAACAAAGGCCAAAAAGATAAAAAAATCAAATCATGTAGATATGTTTGTTGCAAATAGGGTATTCGTAGAGGAAATACGGGTGATAAAAGGCCTAGAGCTGAAACTAAAACTAATTGTCCTACAAGAATAAAACTTACTTACATAAGAGAGTGTGATAAATATAAAGTGCATGATTTTGTTGCTGAGCATAATCATGAATTGCATCATCCACTAATCACCCACATGTTAGCATGTCTAAGAAAAGTGGCTCAGGTGCAAGCTTATGAGATTGATTTAGCAAATGACTCTGGGATTACACAAAAAGCTTCATTTAAATTGATGAGCAAACATGTAGGTAGAAGAATAAATCTTAAATACACCCATTTATATCAAAAGAACTATCTTCGTACTAAAAGACTAAGAAACATGGCATACGTGGAGGTAGGCAATCTATTACAATACTTTGATAAAGAATCAGCAGTGAATCCATCATTTTACTATGCAGTCCAATTAAATGTGGAAAAGCAAATAATAAATATATTTTGGGCTGATGCAAAACTGATCATTGATTATGCCATCTTTGTGATGTGGTCACACTTGGCATACCTACAGCACTAATATGGCGTGTAGACCATTGGTACTATCATAGTATATCAAAGATCACAACAGTCATGAACACGAATCTATAATCCATCAAGATCTTGGTTCTACCACTAGTGGATGCAATGTGTGTGAATTCAAGTTCAAAGCAACGATATCAACCTGAACTTGATATCTTACTTAATTCCAATTTATTTAATAGTGTTATTATTTGAAGTCTACTACTTCAATTATTTGATATTTATCATTTCCTCGTAAAAGAATCACATTTTTTCTATAGAGGTAATCTGGACACTACAGTTTTTATTGAACAGCTCTACTCAATAATTGTGAATAGTATTTTAGATTCATACAAAGATACATATCTCCTTTTGCATAACCTTTACGCAAATGTACCTTGGTTTATTAGAATCTAGGAACTTTAATAGCTAAAAAATAAAGCTTACATAAATAAACTCGTTATTTATTAATATTAAAATACATTTACATTAAATTAGGGAATATAACTTGCTTTCCAAGGCAACCTATTCCCAACATAGGTTGGTTAGGTTTGCTACTGGTTGGGTTGGCCAATGGGCTCCCTTCATTTGGGCCCATTAGGTTGTAAGGGAATGGGTATCAACAACTTTCTTAAATAGAAGTTCAGTGTCCCTTTTGATACAGTTAATTTAAAAGCATGAAAGTGCTTTCCACATAGAGATAAAGAAGCTTTGTAGTGGTAACCTATCAGTTTTGTTTCAAAGAACCAACCATTTTATTGAATACCAACAAAACACATATTTGTTTCAAAGAAACAACCATTTTCTTGCTTAACCTATACAACATAATGTATTGAATCAACACCCCTATGTAAATTATAAATTCAAATCAACTGCATTTCTTTTTCACCTATAGACAAAAACAGGGGTAAACAGTAGGAAGAAGGTGAGCAACAGAAACAAATCTAGTGGAAGGATTTCACAAGTTTTTACCTTCCTCCATTGCAGCTACAGATGGTCCACTCCTCCATTTAATGATCCCTAAATCAATAGAAAAGACAATGTTTAAGGAATTATGCGTATGTATGCCAATTAGATAAAGTTAACTTGTTTCATTACCTCAGCATCATACATTTTTACGTCATTTTCTTTTTGAACAAAGCTTTTCTCATAGGCTTTTAGATGAAGCATTTTGCCTTCCTCATTTCTTAAGATCTGATAATGAAAATAGTCAATATAAACATTACTAATCAAATTATCTCTCAATTAAAGAGATGATCATAAGATTTTCAAATGCCCAAACAAAGTGAATACGAGTTGAGGAGCTTCCAACTTTTTATGTAGATCATTAAAACAAACATCATAAACATACAACATCAGATTCATCAGATTCATTATATCTCTCTTACACTTTACTTTTTCACTATCCATGATTTAATATAAATAAATTATTAATAAATGATAAGCAATAATAAAATATTCAATATAATAGCACGTGTACATAAAAAATTGAAAATAATATTACAAAATAAATTAATAAAATTAAATATTATTGTCTATCATTACGTGTCTTATTATATAATTATATAGTGTAAAAATAAAAAAATATATAATTATCAATGTAAATATTACTAACTAAAAAAATAATGAGAATGTAGTAAAAAAAAAGTAATAAAACAATGACATAAATATATATACCTGAGATATTCTACAATACTTACTTGTATCGATTTAATTATTTAATGACTCATGCAATGTACTAAATTTATTTATTCTCTTATTTAAAAAGGGATAATATGATATTTATAGATTTCAATGATTCATGTTAAGATTATGTATAAATAAAATAGTTAAAAAAAAGTAACATGTGTTATAAATAAACTTGATTTCAATTTAAATGATCATAATTCAAAATCTTATTTTTTATTCATTGCCTTTATTATCTTAATCTTGTTAAATAATAATAATTCAAATATACAAAGACAATTTTTAAAATGTTAGTCATAAAGAAATATAACTATCACAGCAACTGAAAATGACAATGCCTGTGTTGAGATCAGGTACAAGTTGATCCTTGGACGAGTTTTGTAAGAACGGCGCACGTAAGCTAAGGGTCATGTTGACAATACCCGAACTCTGATGCTTAAATTAAATTGGTCTGATCTTAAGAAAGTAATGAATGCTGGGGGTGTGAAAAAGTGGTTCCATACCCATGAGAGGAGTATTCATAAGGGTGGGGAGTGGTAGGTCTACAGTTTCGTTGGATGGTAGAGGGCCTTCTTATGTTTGTAACTAGTTGGGTCGTGAGCGAAGTAATTAGGCCAGATTGTAATAGGGTATGCTGGATTGTGTCATGACACTTTCCCCCTTTCAATAGTTCCTAGCACAGGTAGGTGTGCTCCGATCTGTGAAGAAGGGTAATGCGATGGTGGTGACGTGTCGTGGGAGATAGACGCAACATGTGTGCTTCCCGAGTGTATAATATTTCATTTTTTAATGTTGGGAATGCAATGGTGGTGGCATGTCATGATGGATAGATGCGACATTTGCACTTCTTGAGTGTAAGATGTTTTGTTTCTAACCACTGGATGTGTTTAATTTTTTGAATATTAGTAGTTGGATCGTCCCCAGGTTCACCTATAAATAAGATTTCTCTGTGGGGATTTACTACTTTTTCGCAAATCTTTCAGAGATTTGTTGTTACTCCTAGGTGTTTACGGTACAAGCATGTGTTTAAAAAGTTTTCAAAACATCTAATTTTGTAAGCAAGTGTAAACAAAATACCAAGCAAATAACTCACGATTATAAATTAAAGTAAAACAAATAAGAATTTTACATACCTCTTGTAATCACTTTAATCTTGCAATTCACTTCCCAACCAAGTGCATTGATTGCCTATACTTTTGGGTAGTACGAATCCATGGAACTTATGGTGAATATGTTTAGTGATTGAACTAAACAAAAGATGAAAGAAAAGGTAATTTATAGCTTTCAAAATTAAATTAAATCCCCTTTGTTCCTTGTATTATAGCATGAAAAACAAAAATCTTTAACACTCAATAAATTGAAGCCTTCAAATTATGTTTCTCCCTTTTTCTCAAACCTCATACCTACTAGGAAATTTTCTCTCCAAAGAATGCTTGACGACTAGGCTAGGAAAAGGGTTGGTGATTATAAATGTTGATGATTATATTTATAATCACGTCACCCTAGGTCACATGAATGTATTCAAAAATTCAATTCCTAACAATTGGGGATTCCGCATGCCTACCATATGGAAAGTAGATAATCAAATTATCTATTTAATTTATCAATCAATAATTGTATTATTTAATTGATAAAATTATATTTTATTTAATACTTAAATAAAACATGTGGGGCATTATAATTGGTCATGCTTGAATTAAAATTTAATAAATAAATTTCATTTAATTAAATCCCTTTGATTTGGTTAGTTTTCTAGTGAATGTAGGTTACCTAAGATATTAAACTGTATTAATTTTCAACCTTTATTCACTTAGATAATTAGGATAATTAGGAAGAAATATATTTGACTATTTCAAAGACCAATTCCCCTTCTTTAGCCTTGTACCTCTCCATCACATGGGGATGAGATTGTTTCACAAGTTTAAACAATTCAAACTTTGCAACAGCATTAGGATAAATAAATAATTAAATTAATTTTATTCTAATATGCTATAGCCGAAATACCTAACTAAATGGAGATTTAATTTAATTTTAATTAACTTCTTCAAATTAAATATTTGAATAATGCAAATATTAATTTAAAGTAGTTAAATCAAAAATAATTTCTACGACAAAGGTTGTCCTAATTGAGACAACACTTGTCTTAATTAAAATAAACATTTGTCTTAAAATTCTATTATCTAATTAAAACAACACTTGTTTAAATTAGACAACTAATGTTAGAATTATTCTTGTCTCTTTAGTGACAAAAATATTTCTCATATTTTCAAGCATGCTTTGGACAACATTTGTCCTAAAATACCTCTTTGTCTAAATTAAGACAACTCTTGTCTTAATAAAGATATTAATCGAAATGCTATCAATTAACTTCATATTAAATTTATTCCAACCTAATATGGATTGAATTCTCCAAAGGTAGGTGTGGAATCCATTTAGACATAAGAATTTCAACCTCTAATAAATTTGAGATTATTTTAATCTCATTAAGATAATCCAATTTTATTAATCATGAAGTTATTTTATCAAAGACTCATGATTGCACTCTTGATAATTCTTAAAATTATGAGAAGTCAATGTGTAACTTTGATCTGTCCAATTTGCAAACTAGTGTTTATGAACCCTCATAACCATCCATTGACACAAGGTAAAATTACCGTTTTACCTATTATATCAATTTTGTCCCCTGGCATAAGATTGCATCCAATAGATGATCAGATAATCTTTTTGAACTTTTCTAAAATTATCTTGAAATGATGAGTAGCTAATTTATCATTTCACTAGGCCCAGATATGTCACTTGTATTTTTGAAATCACCAAAAGTGATATGATGCTACGAACTCCATTTCCTGAATATATGTTCCCAGATGTTCACTCTTACTATGATCCTAACATACAGAGTCTTGACAATGTCACACAATGATCATGCCTATAGTAGATCAAATATCACAATGGTCATGAAAACGAGTCCATAATCCATTAGGATTTTGGTTTTGCCACTAGCGGATGCAATGTGTGTGAGTTCAAGCTCAAAGCAATGGTATTAACTTAAACTTGATGTCACACTTGATTCCAATTCATTTAATAGTCTCATTACCTGAATTCTACTATTTCAATGATTTGATATTCATCATTCCCTTAAAATGGAATCTCATTCTTTCTATGGAGGTAATCCAAACATTATAGTCTTTATTGAATAGAGTGACCAACTCTATTTAGTGATTGTGAATAGTATTTTATATTCAACCAAATATATATATCTCCTTTTGCATAACCCTTGTGCAAATGTATCTTTGTTTATTAGAATATAAGAACCTTAATAGTTAGAAAACAAAGCTTATATAAATAAACTCTTTATTTATTAATATTAAAATATATTTATATTAAATTGGGGAATACAACTTACTTTTCTAGGGCAATCTATTCCCAATAATCTCCTACTTACCTTAAGGCAAGTGTGACATATCCTTAATCTCTAATCCTTCTAAGTGACACTTGAAGCTCTATTGTGAAAGAGTCTTTGTGATGGACCAACCAAATTATTTTCAGTCGCAATCTTGTTGACAACCACTTCCCCACGCTATACTATCTCATGATCCTGTCTCTCAATGTATTTGGATGCCCTATGAATCCGCGGTTCTTTCGAGTTTTCCGTAGCTCTACTATTATCACAATAGAGTTATGGCCTTATCCTCATCTAAAACTATCTCAAGGTCCTTTAAGAATTTGCTCAACCAAACATCTTCTTTGCAGTTTCACAAGCTGCAACATATTTCACTTCTATAGTGGAGTCAGCAATGCAAGATTGCTTTACGCTCCTCCGAACAATGGTTGCACCACCCAAAGTAAAAACATAGCCTTATCTTGAATCCTATAATCAATGTTAGATTGAAAATCTGAGTCAGAGTACCCAATTCGAATTAAATCACTACCAAAATACACTAACATTTAGTTTTTGGTCCTATAACATACTTAAATATACACTTGACCATAGTCAAGAGCTTCATGCCAAGGTTTAACTGAAACCTATTAACCAAACCAACTACTTGGTGGATGCCTAGTCTAGTACAAAGCATATCGTATATGAGACTTCCTACTGTGGATACATAGGGAATCCATCTCATTTGTTTAACTTCTTGAGATGTCCTAGGTGAATACTCCTTAGAAAGTTTGATTCTATGCCTAGTGGGTGTGAAACCTCTTTTGGAATCCTGTATGCCAAACTTAGCCTCCCCTAAATCCTTCATCTAAAATTACTGATTTAGCCATCCTTTTATCATAGATAACATTCTTATATCTTTCCCAATAAGTAGAATGTCATATACATAGAGTACCAGAAAGACAACTTACGATTCTATATTCTTTTATAGACACAGGGATCGTCTACATTTTGTTGGAATCCATAAGACTTGATTGCAACCTTCAAATCTTATATTCCAAGATCTCAATGCTTGCTTAAGTCCATAGATGCACCTATAAAATTCACAGACTTTGTGCTATTGACCCTTTTTAATGAAACCGTCTGGTTGAGCCATATAGATTCAAGATCCGCATTCAAGAATGCAGTCTTGACATCCATCTACCATATCTTATAGTTAAGATGTGTAGTTATAGATAGTAGGATCCTAATAAATTTAAGTATAGCAATCGGTGAAAAGGTTTCTTTATAATCGATACCTTTTCTTTGGGCTTATCCTCTCTTTCTCTTATAGATCCATTTGCACCTAATGGGTTTTATTCATTCAGGTGCATTTACAAGTGTCCAGACCTTGTTGGGATACATAAATTCCAACTCTGATTTCATTACATTTTGCCAATAAATAGCATCTACATCATTAATGGCTTCCTCATATGTAATGGGATCTTATTCATGTTCATTTGAAAGAGCCACTATGTGCTCTCTTAGACTCATGTATATGTTAAGTTGTTTGACAACCCTCCCACTATGGGTTGTTTCCCCAGCTTTAGCTCTAGCTCTAGCTGTTTCTCTAGCTTCAGCTATTTCTCCTACCCAAACTTCCAGGGAATTTGTGGGTCTGGCCAAGGGAAAAGTAAAGTTGGGGAGAAAAGGTCACGTAGTTAATCTTTTAGTGTGGAGGCAGTCGGTTATCCTTTAAGTTTTGAGGACTCTCCTTCTACTGAGGGTGTTTCTGGTCAAAGGGCAAGCTTCTCCACTTGTTTTTCAACCAAGGTTGTTACTAACGAGGGGCATCCCAGTGTGTCACTTTGGAACACTAAACTTGGGATGGGTGCCCTTATAAATCATACGCTTTTATTGCCATTGGATGAGAAAAAGCTTAGGTAATCTTCTCTCTTCGGTTTGGCCTGATATTCTATTGTGAATCATGCTTGGGGTGTTGTTATAGCTTAAGCACTACAAAAGTGGATAGACTAACTGTTTGGGGATCATTGATGCATGGGGATGAAGTTGGGGTGGCTCAAGCCTAGTTAAAAAGGATTAAGAAAGAGCTATCAGAGGTATCGACATCTCGAGCCCTTATCGAAAAGGCCTTTATCAGTAAGCTTTCTAGTAAAAATCATGAGCAGAAGTTGTTAGGTGGTGAGGATGGCTCGTTGCCAAGAACAAGCTTACGCTTCTAAAGGTAGGTTATAGAATCAGGCGGCAAGCCTTCTAGATGGGGACCTCGACTATTTCAAATTAGTGAAGGATGGAAGGCGATGTTGAGGATCAGGCTTTCCGACTTGCGGGTTCTGAGGAGGATGCATACTCTTCATCATATTAGGGTTCGGCTTGGTTCGGGCTATTGGCCTGATCAGGTCGGGCCCATTTTACCAGCTCTAGATGCAAGTTTGGGGCTCGTTATTTATGTTATTTGAGTTTTCTAGCTCGATGCTCAAGTCGAGGAATGTTTCCTATATTACAGTCTGATTGTTCTTAGGGTTTTTACTTCTAGCAAGTTTGGAGAGGATGTTAGCTCAGGAATTTTCACTTCTTGGGATGTGGTGGAACTGGAACTATTTGAGGTTGGCAGCGAGGTTTCTTACCTAGTCTAGGTACTTAGCTATTTGTGGATCTTTTGCTCGGTATTTTTCATTCACATGGCTGGTTACTAGTAAGGAATCGCTTAACACCTTTAGCATTTCGGCCCGAGCTTCAGGGTGAGTCTGAGTCTTACGATGAGTGCTGTGTACTCGGTTTGGTTGTTGGAGGTTGGGAATTCAAACTAAATCACCTTCTTAAAGACTATCACTTTTGGCCGATCCACTATTATTCTTGCTCCGCTACCCTTAGAGTTTGATGATTCATCCACCAAAAGTGTCTAGTTTGGTTTATCCTCAGGAGCTTGTGGACTTTTGGTGAGTTCGGCCATGAAGTGGTCTAGGGCTTACACCTTGATAGGTCCGCGGGGGTTCCTAGGTGATGGTGTGCTTGGAGGGTTTCACTGCCCATCCTAACATTCAACTTGTGGGGTTAAGTTTTTAAAGGACTTGCTTAGTTAGTTGATTTATTCGGACGATTATCGGTAGGAGCACTCGAGCTGACAGAAGTAAGGCATAGGCGAGTTTCTTAATTTTGTGATATCTGATATCAGAGCCTTGGAGGGCATGGCTGGTGTAGTATACGGAGAGTTGCATTTTTCCTTGCTTATGAACGAGGGCCGAGCTCACAGCTTGGTCGGAAGTCTTGAGGTAGATGTATATGGTTTCTTCTTTTCTAGGTTTGGATAGGATGGTTGGTGACATGAGGTATTATTTGAGTTAGTTAAAAGCTTATTGGCATTTAGGGGTTCATTCAAAGTTCTTGACCATTTTAAAGGTCCTAAAGAAAGGTTGAGCTCGGTTAACCGATTTGGACATAAATCAAGATAATGCAGCGATTTTGCTAGTTGAAGTGGGATACTTTATCACACATTTTCTTAGGTTTTATTGTGCTAATTGAGGATAAATTTAATGTTGTTATGTTGAATTTTATGTATTTAGTGCAATTTCCTCTATTTCCCTATTATATACCTTTCATGCTCTAATTTTTTCATATTTTTTGGCAATTAAAGGAGCTACTGGAACATGGAGGCAAAACCCACAGTTTTACTAGCTGAACTATAACGCATAACAACACTTGAGGGGAGCCAAAACACATAGATGCAAGGATGGACCTAAAACGCAGATGTTTTGGTGGCTGGAGGAGTTTTCTCTATTTTCTTCTGAACTCAGTACTTGCATTTTATTCTAGAATGTATTCCTTGAATAATTTATGTTTCAATTTATCTACCATGAGCAGCTAAATCTTTATTCTAGGATTGGGATGTAGTCATTGAAGTTCTTGTTTTGGATTAATTTTGGTGTTTGGGATATATTTTCTTTGTTACTATTTAATGAATTTGAGTTTAATGGTTACAAGTTACTGGCCATGATTTGTCATGTGGGAATTTATGTTACACATTTACTTAGTCTTAATTTCTATATTTTATTGTGTTTTTTACGTCCTTGAGCTAATGCAGTGAGGTATAGATGGGGTTAAGCTTAGAGAAAAAATCAAGTTGGGTTGGTTTAAGCAAACCCAGAGCACATCCAATTTTTGCACTATAATTGGAGCTACCTACCTCCATTTTAGATGTTCTTTAGTTTGTTGGAAAGATAAGACAAAGGTTTATAACTTTAATGAAGAACCCAAAGCCTAGGTCTACCGTTTTGGGGTCTAAATATGGCAAAATCAAAAGTGTACAAATGTCCAGTAGTATAAATTCGACCCAAGACCCTATTTCAGTTTTAAGCCTATATCTAGAGTTCTAGAAGTTCAAATTTAGCAAACTCAGATGCATTGAAAATCTGAGAAGGATATCTACAACTTTTATGAAGGGCTTAACTCTAAAATGTGCTGTTGCTATGCTCTAAATCTAGCTAGAAGTTGGTGAACACAACACCAGCTGTTACCACAAGAAGTGACATCATTTTGCTTGGTGCTGGGCAATAAAATGCACAACAATAGTTTAAGCACTCCTTCAACACTCCTGAACAACATAGTATAAGTCTGAAACAAGGGAAATATATTCTTAAAATAGGGCAAGTTTATAGCAACAAAGGTAGAGGGGAGAAAACTAAATGAAGCGCAAGAGCACTAGTGTAAGAGGCAAAACAAAAGAGGAGCAACACTACAAATGAATGTCATTGTTTCAATAGCTAAGAGAAGGGGAAATTAACTTATGTATCTACAATAGAAAAGAGTGCACAAGGGAGAAAATTTTGATATACAAAACTTCAAGGGTAAATACCAGTAGTTGGAATTCCTCAAAAAGCGAACAACAAGTGTCCTAAATTGCATAGCAGTAGTAGGGAGATGGTACCAAAATGCAGACATTTTTAGAGCCAGGGTGAGCTAGGCTAATAGTAGTTTATGGTCATTTTTTTTGGTCATTCTTGGAAAATTTTTTGAAGTAGAAGAGTGGTTGGAGCAAGGAGAGTTTGAGGGAGCTTATGGTTGATATATGAAAGGGAGGAGAGCCCAGTTTTTGAAAGGAAGAGTAACCATCCTCCCTACCATTAAAGAGTTCTTCATTTGCTTTTCTTTTATTCCTTCTAAATTTTAGTTGCTTCATTTTACTTTAGAATGTATTCCTTGAATCCTTTCTATTTTAGTTTTAATTTTATAGTTTGATTTCTTGTTCTAGATTTATGATGTAGTTGATATTTCTAGTTTGATTTGGATTTGGTTGTGAATGATATTTTCTATTTCAATCTATTGAATCTATTCTTAATGCTTGCAATTTATTGGCCATGAGTTGTTTCTTTAAAGTCTTAGATGATGGAGCGAGAGTGGAAGTTCAATACTAGTTTATGGATTCTTTAAACTTAGGCAGTATACTCATGAAAGTATATGCACACCTCTATGACCATTTTCTTTGGATTCCACTAATATTAATGCATTTACATTCATCTATAATCATGAGAGTAGACATAGGTTTAATGTGAATAAAGTTGCTACACCTTGAAAGAGGGTAATACATACTTTAGGGAACCCGGTCATTGTAATTAGGATATATTAACAATCAGCCCAATCTCATTAATGGAACTTATTTGATGAATGATGTGAATCCAAATTAGACTCCAAACCTCGGCAACAAAGCCTCAATTTGAAAACTCTCCAAAGTGGAAACACAATTAAACTATAAATCTCCTTGCAGTATAGTGGTAAGTATTTTTGTTTTTCAGAGTAAGGGTCATTTTTCCGCAGAGGATTGGGTTTAGTTGATTAATTACTAATAAAATTAATAAGTCAATGCTTGAAATGTAAATGGAGTGTTTTTGCGAGAACAAAGGTACTTAGAAATAACGATGAAGGTAAATAAATGCAATAAGACTAAAGAATGCAACAACAATAAGAAAGTTAGAATAATGTGAGGAGTATGGTTGATGATTCACTCTTCTCCATTGGACAATGGCAAATGATTATAGACAATCACTCATTATGATTATAAATATGACAATGTTTTCAACTCTTTATTCTAATTACTAACCATAGATAATAACAAGCTCTGCTATCCCAATCTTTCCTTAATTATTCGGTAAAATAAAAGAACGCTCCCTACTTAGTTCCTATCCAATGAACAACCTAGAAAATGCTTCCTAGATTTAATCCAATGAAAGCATTAAGGTAAGAAAGATTAGTTAGTCTATGCAACAATCTCAAACGCTTGGACTATTTAACCCAGGTTATGCTCCTTATCATAGTTCTCAAGGATTTGGACATCCCTAATCACTACAAAATGCCACTTATGAATAAGAGAATCAAACTATTACATATTCAATCTTTTGTTCTAGCATTAAATGACTACCTAGTTCATTTAATTAGCCACCTAAATAAAACCAAGCAATAATCATGAACAAATCAACTGGAAGAACATAAACAATCATTCAAGAGAAGTTGCATACATTATCAATGGACAAAATCACAAAATCATTTCCATGGCATTGAGTTCACCCTCAACCAAAGGGGTTTAGCCTTCTACAATTAGAAAACTACTCATTACAACAATATAATTGATGAAAACTATAGAAAATACAAGAAGAATGAAGAAAAGGTGAAGAGAGAACTTTTTGAAGACTTATAAACGGTTGAATCTTCTCCAAACTCACTCCCTTTAGCCTTCCTCTAGTTCTTCTCCTCTCTTCTAAACTTTCTCTCATATTTCCAAATGTTAGAATCTGTGAAATGAAGTGAAGAATGCATTTTTAAAGTGAATCAGCAGGCACGCGAGCTGCGGCTTAGCTTCGGGGTGCCACAGTGGTCAACCCTATGTGCTGATTTTTGGGCATTATATATGGGCACCGCGGCTTGGCAATCTAGAGTCGCGGCCATGAACCCTGGGCAAATTTCTTCATGTTTTGGACACCGCGGCGCTAAACTCTCGGGTTTGGAACCAATTTTCTTCACATTAGAGCGTCGCGACCTTGAACACTCTGACTTTGGTCTGAAATTATGCAATTTTGAGTTCTTTTCCCAAAATACTTGCTTTTACAATGCTCCAAAGCATGCTAACATGACTCACTTCTTCTCATAAATGCATTTCCACTTTAAAATACCTATAAAACATGAAACTAAACTAAGAATACAATAAACTTAAGAAAAAAACAATTAAATGCAAAAGAATTCAACATAAAAATATGACATAATATGCACTTATCAATGAACCCCAATTCGACAATCTCTTATATTTTTTTTTTATTTAGATTAATGTTGTATCATATCTTGCATTATCTTTGGATTGCCTAGATAACTTAGGAGATTGTATAATTTTGGTATTTTGAAAACCTCCTAGTGGAAATGATACTTTACTCATCACTTTATTGTTAGTGATAGCATGCACTTGAGTTGCAATTTTTTGTATTAATTTGTTTTTCTAAGGCATTGAGTGATGAAGCGAAAGTGGATGCTCAATACTAGTTTTGGGATTTGTTGAACCTAGGTTGTGTATTAAAGAAATAGATGCACACCTTTATGACGTGTGTTAGATTCCAAGAAGCCTAATGCGTTTACATTAACATATGTGATAATGAAAATAGTATAGATTTAATGTAGGTAGAGGTATTATATCTTGAAAGAGGAAAATATATAAATATGGGAATCTAGTCAATATAACTCAGAACTCAATTGATAAAACCCATTCCTAGGATTTTCTATCAGTGATTTCTCTTCACCATTCTGTTTCGTCATTATTAATTTGATTAATTGATTGCCTAGATAATTTAGGAGATTGCATAGTTTTAGTACTTGGAAACCCTCCATGTGAATATGATACTCTTGCTTGTGCTATATTATTTTAAATTGACCCATACACTTGTGGTATGCTTTAGACGCATCCAGTTTTTAGCACAGTTGCTGGGGAGGCAATTTTTCAATATCCATACCCACAATTTCTAGCATTACTTGAGGCTATATTATTATTTTTGCAAAAGTTTTTCATTATTTTCATTATTTTATAGTTTTCATTTTTTATTATTCACAAATTTTTTTGGTGGAACTAGTTACAGGTATATACTTCTTCAAAAGGAAGCACCCTTATGAGCAAAACCCTTAGTTTTTCCATGGGCACCACCCTCTTAGGGCCAAATTCCATCGTTATCTAGGGTTTTTCAATTTGTTTGTATTTAATTTCATTTTTAGTGGTAAAAATTTTGTTTGCTATTTTAATTAGGTTTCTAAGTGCTAATCTTTGTTGTGTGTGCTTAATGCATGCCCATGAACCATGTTCTAATTGAACCTT
>JASKGM010001317.1:25000-45020 GCA_034509205.1 Ceratonia siliqua
TGTGTTTTGATGGTTTCTAGGCAAAAACAAGTATCTTGGGTTAAGTTACAGAATTCTGTACGGATAAGTGTGCTTAGAAAGACCTGAAACTTGGTCATTTGAAGGAAAATGGCCTAACAATCAATAGTCACTACTTTACTCTATGGTCACCCCTGATTTTTTCCAAATTCCATCAATTAGAACATTTTTTCAATTTTTTTAGAATTTTATTTATTTATTTATTTTGTATTTCTGAATTTCAATTTTTTTGTAGTTTTCATCTTATGGTGGAATTATAACGTTGTGTAGTCTATCTTCATGCTTTGTGTTCTTGTGGTTTGTGTGTTGCATGACTAGGTTTTCCACTGGTCATTTACTTGATATTGATCCTGACATTGAAAGGACTTTGCATACACTTAATAAAGCTCGTAGGTTTAGTGAAAGAATTGCATATGAATTTGAAGTTGATATTGAAATTGAAACTGAACTTGAGACCTTAACAACTATGGGGGATAAAATGCATGATAGAACCCTTAAGGAATTGGCTGCTCCTGATGTTACTAATTAGCCTCTAGGGATTTAATACCTTAACCTTGATGCAGACTTTGAACTTAAATCTGGATTGATACACTTATTGCCAAAGTTTCATGGTCTTGTAGGTGAGGACCTTCATAATCATTTAAAGGAGTTCCATGTGGTTTGTTCAACCATGAAGCCACAAGGGATACTTGAGGAGCACATCAAGCTGAGAGCATTTTCTTTCTCACTTGCAATTGCAGCTAATGATTAGCTATATTCCCTTTCTCAAGGGTCAGTGTTGTGTTGGAATGATATGAAGAGGCTATTCTACTATATGAGTGAATAAGGTTTATGTGTCTCATGCTAACCAACAGAGAATGGAACATATACTTCCTGAGTTGACTTCCTTAATGAGATAATTAGCAGTGGGACAACAATTACCTGTGCAGGGGTTTACAAGTGTGTGTGGCATTTGTTCTTGTTCATCTAATTCCAAGAGATGCAGGACCTACAGCTCAGGATGATGGTTCTGCATTTCAAGATCACTCTATAGCTGTAGCAGGTGTCTTTCCTGGTAAACCACAATATTA
This sequence comes from Ceratonia siliqua, assembly GCA_034509205.1. Classification (NCBI taxonomy): domain Eukaryota; kingdom Viridiplantae; phylum Streptophyta; class Magnoliopsida; order Fabales; family Fabaceae; genus Ceratonia; species Ceratonia siliqua. Next base: position 26,089 of record JASKGM010001317.1, read on the forward strand.
GTAGCAGCAGCAGCAATAGTTTAGATATAACCCATACTCTAGCACATATAACCCTGGTTGGAGAGATCATCCAAATATGAGGTATAGTAACGTATTGATACAATAGCAGCAACCATAGCAGTACAGACAACCATTCCAGCAACCACCTAGGCAACCCCAATTTCAACCTCATTCTGGACTAAGTAGGCAGCAATTCCAGTAACCTATGTAACAACCAAGTCTAGTGACCCCAAAACCTGAGCCTTCGTTTAAGGATTTGGTAAAGCAGATGGCCACCCACAATATTCAGTTTCAGCAAAGGACATAGACCACCATACAGAATTTAGAAACTCAAATTAGACAATTAACTTGTTCATTAAGTCAGTTGCAGTCCCAAGGTTCTGACCAACTTCCTTCACAAACAATTCCTAATCTAAGGGGGAATGTAAGTGCCATTACACTGAGGTATGAAAAATCTGTACAAGTGCCAACTAAATCTCAACCTGCAAACTAGCAACAATCAGCAGAGGAATCAGTTTTTGATGTAGTGACCCAAGAACCTGAGGGTAAGAAAAAATCAGTGCTTGTTGATGAGTAGTGACAACATGCAGTAGCCCTTCCCTTTCCATAGAGAGCCACTCAATCTAGGAAGATAGATGAGACTGAGAATGATAGAGAGCTCCTTGAGACCTTCAGGAAAATGGAAGTCAATATTCCATTATTGGATGCAATTAAGCAAGTTCTAAAGTATGCCAAGTTTCTTAAGGAATTATGCACCCACAGAAGGAGGCTAATGTGTAATGTGAGAATTAGTATAGGCCAAAATGTTTTAGCCCTCATTAAACCTATGCCTCAGAAATGTAAGGATCCATGGACCTTTATAATACCATGTATCATAGGCAATTACAAATTTAAGGATGCCATGCTAAATTTAGGTGATTCCATTAATGTAATGTATATGTCTATTTTCCAATCTCTTGGACTTGGACCTTTGCATGCTATAGGTGTTATGATTCACTTGGCCAATAGAAGTAGCGCATACCCAGCTGGAATGATTGAAGATATGCTGGTACGGGTTGATGAGTTGATCTTTCTTGCGATTTTTCATATTTTGGATATGGAATGGGAGTCACAATCCAGCAAGGCCCTACTCATTCTAAGGAGGCCCTCCCTCAAAATAGCAAGAACCAAAATAAATGTGCATGTAGGAACTCTATCCACAGAGTTTGGAGACTATGTTGTTCAATTTAACATCTTTCATGCTATGAAGCATTCCACGGAGGAGCATTTTATTTTTCATATTGAATTACTTGATGAATTAGTTGAGGACATATATGATGAATTGTCCTGATTGTATGGGTTTCGATGATTCTATTCAGTACCACTCATGTATTGTTTGTGATGGTGATATGACATGTGGTATTTGTGCCGAAATTTCTACATTTTTGAGAAATGATGATTCTGTTTCTATAGATTATACAGTAGCTACTAATTATGAAGAGATTTAGTTTACAAAAACATTGTAGCCCTCTCAATTACTCCCCTCTATAGTGCAACCACCAACACTAGAGCTAAAGTCTTTGCTTGAGCACTTGAAGTATACATACTTGGCAGATGATGAGCAGCTTCCTATAATTGTAGCCAAGAACGTCCTTGTTGAATAGGAAGAGAGATTGCTACATATTATGAGAAATCATAAGAAAGCCATCGGATGGATGTTTGTGGATATCCCTGATATTAGCCCTTCTATATGCATGCGTAGAATATTATTAGAAGATGAAGCTAAACAAGTGAGGCAACCCTAAAGGAGGCTGAACCCTCTAATTCTGGATGTGGTGAAGAAAGAGGTAACTAAGCTACTGCAGGCTGGCATCATTTATCCCATATTTGATAGAAACTGGGAGAGCCAGTGTAGGTTATCCCAAAGAAATCTGGCATTACAGTGGTAGCAAACCAGAAGAACGAGTTGATCCTTATCAGAGTGCAAAATAGCTAGAGAGTCTGCATTGATTATAGGAGCCTTAACTAGGCCACTAAGAAGGATCATTACCCCTACCCTTCATTGATCAGATGCTAGAGTGGTTAGCTGGGAAATCACATTACTGCTTCTTGGATGGCTACGCTAGCTACTTTCATATCCATATTGCACTTGAGGATAAGGAGAAGACCACTTTCACCTATCCCTTTAGCACTTTTGCTTACAGGTGGATGCCTTTTAGCCTCTGTAATGCCCTTAATACCTTCTAGCAGTGCATGGTCAATATTTTCTCTGATTTTTTATAGGAGTGTATGGAGGTATTTATGGTGATTTCACTATATATGGTTCTTCTTTGATTCCTGTTTGGATAATTCATCTAAAATACTACATAGATACATTAAAAATAACCTTGTTTTGAATTTTGAGAAATGTCATTTCATGGTAGAACAAGGTATAGTTTTAGGTCATGTAGTGTCTAACGAGGGAATTAAGGTAGATCCTGTGATCTTACCCCACGTGTGTTCAAGAAGTTCATTCTTTTCTTGGACATACAGGTTTCTACCAACACTTTATTAGAGATTTCAGCCAGATACCCCTTCTGTTATCCAACCTTCTACAAAAAGATGTGGAATTTTGATTTGACCAGAAATGAAAGAAAGCCTCTGATCATCTGAAGCAGGCTTTAACTAGTACGCCCATTATCCAACCACCTAACTAGACACTCCCGTTTGACCTAATGTGTGATGCTTCTAACTATGATGTGGGAGCTGTCTTAGCATAGAAAGTGGGCAAAGTCTCCTATGCGATCTACTATGCTTCTAGAACTTTGAATACTGCTCAAGCAAATTACACCACCACAAAAAAAGAACTTTTAGCTATTGTTTTTGCACTTAATAAGTTTAGATCATATTTGCTTGGTTTAAGGTTGTGGTGTTTTCTGATCATGCATCTCTGAAGTTTCTTTTGAAGAAACCTGAGGCTAAGCCACAATTGGTTAGGTGGATGCTACTACTCTAGGAGTTTGACATTGAGATCCAAGATAAGAGTGGAGTAAAGAACCTGGTGGCTGATCAACTGAGTAGAATTGAGAGAGTCTCATCTCCCTTTCCTATCCTTAATTTTTTTCTTGATGAGCAGCTTTTACAACTGCAAAGTAAGATCACCTTACCTTGGTTTACCGATATGGTCAATTTCTTAGTTGCTAGTATTTTTTTTTTTTGCATGTTTTACTAGGGCTCAAAATGATAAAATGAGAAGTGAGTCTAAATATTATATGTGAGATTATCCCTATCTATGGAGGTTTTGTAGTGACCAAGTTATTAGGAGATGTGTACCTGATCATGGTTCTAGTTTGTTCTTAGTTTTTGCCATGCATTTGCATGTGGTGGGCATTTTGGGCCTCAACGTATAGCTAGGAAAGTTTTGGACTCTAGACTATTATGGCTTACCGTATTTCATGATGCATACATATTTTGTAAGTCTTGTGAATAGTGCTAGAAAACATGGAGTATTTCTTGCAAAAATGAGATGCCCCAACAGCCTTTACTGTTTTGTGATATTTTTAATGTATGGGGTATTGACTTTATGGAACCTTTTCCTGTTTCTTTTGTTTTTGTTTACATATTATTGGCTATTGATTCTGTATCTAATTGGGTAGAGGAAAAAGCCACTTGGACTGATGATTCTAAAGTTATTGTATATTTTGTTAGATCACACATTTTCTGTAGATTTGGCATTCTGAGGGCTATAATCAGTGACTAGGGTTCACACTTCTGCAACCAAAGTGTAGAGGCTTTAATGAGAAAATATGGAGTTTTACATAAAATTTTCACCCTTTACCACCCCCAAACAAATGGGCAAGCCGAAGTCTGAAACAGAGAGATCAAGCAAATCTTGGAGAAAACTGTCCAACTTAACAGGAAGGATTGGAACCTGAGGCTTGACGATGCTCTTTAGGCTTACAGGACCGCTTTCAAGACGCATACTGGATAGTTTTTGGTAAAGCATGCCACCTTCCGGTGGAGATTGAACACAAAGCATATTGGGCGGTAAAGAAGTGTAATTTTGACTTGAACCAAGCTGAATCCCAAAGAAAGCTCTAACTCTAAGAACTTGAAGAGCTTCAGTTGGAAGCTTATAAGAACTCTAGGATCTACAAGGAAAAGACCAAGTTTCTTCATAATAAGATGTTAAAAAGGAAGGAGTTCTCCATTGGCCAAAAAGTGCTCCTCTATAACTCTTACCTCAAGCTCATGCCCGGCAAGCTCCATTCTTGGTGGCTTGGTCTGTTTGTCATTACTAAGGTCTTTTCCTATGGTGCGGTGGAGATTATAAGTGAGGTCACTAACAAAGCTTTCAAAGTCAATGGACACTGCCTCAAACCATTCTATGAGGGAGCTCAAGAGGACATTGTGGAGGAGATTCACTTATAGGAAGCCACATACCTCACTTGATAAGGATGTTTCTTCTCTCTCTCTCTCATTTATTTTACTTGTTCTACATTGCTTGATGATAATTGGGGGATGTTGCTTTTTGGGCTTTATATTAAGGACAATGTAGAATTTAACTGTGGAAGAGGAATTTACATTTTGTTTTTCTATTTTCTATTGTATTTCTGTTCTTTGTGTTTAATTTCATTTTTGTTTTAATTTTTGTCTTAATTTTCTATTTCTATTTTACTGTTATTTTTCTGATTCTGTTTTTCTATTTCTATTATTTTTTACTACTGCTGTCAGTTTTTTCTTGCTATTGTTGTTTTTGTCAAATTTTTTGTATCTGCTGTTTCTATTTTTATCAATTTTTTTGTTTTTAAATTGCCTTCCAATGATATTTTGGGATTTGTGACATTTGTAAGGAAAGCAATTGAAATTCAAGGTTCATAGCATGATTAAATAAACAATCTTCCTGCTTGAATTTCACATATTTGGTTTTGGATGTTAGATTAGTGATTGAGTTTGATAGATGCATGCCTTGTGAGATTTTGAGCCTTTTGATGGATGGATCTAACAATTGTGCCATTCTCTTCTTGTGTGATTTTCACTCATGGCAATTGATCACTCTAGAACTTGATTTGATTTTTTTTAAGGCTACATTTTCACTTGCATAAATAAACATGATTGAGGCATTCTTTCTTAAATTGGCTACTTTGGCCAAATAGCCAACCTTGTATCATTTCCCTTTGGTTAACCCCCTTGAGCCTATTTACCTATCCCTTGTCTTAGCTCATTATATGCCTATGTGAAAAACCATGTTTTTACCTTACCTTAAGGAATGGGAGAGCATTGGTTCTATTCATAAAGGAACCCTTTTGCTTGTGGGCAACGTACAAGTGTGGAGGTTATGCAAATTGATGTACAACATGCAAGGTGATTAGTGAAAAAAAAAGAATAAATGAAAGAAGGTTGGGAAAGAAAAGAAAAAAGGAAGGAATATACAAGAAGAATATGCTTTACATGGATTTGGGGTAAAAGTTTCAGCGTCACTTGAGCTCCTCATCAATACTCTTTTATTCTCGTAGGTATTTAGCTTGTCATTTCCATATTGTTTCCTTCCCTTACCTTGGCCCTATTACAACCTTGAATAAAGTCCTATCAATTTGTGTGTGCATGTGTTTGAGTAGTAGAGAAGTAGAAGAAAAGCAAGCTTATGGCAGTGCATTTTGTCTCATGGGTTTAATTGAGTGAAGCACCTACATTTCAAACACTTGAGGGATTGAGAATGTATCTTGTGAGGATCTATCATTCTTGACTCATGCTTTTCAATTGAAGCTACCTTGTTTGTTGATTTGAGATATGAAGAAATATTACCTCATGAATGTTTTGACCTCTTGAATCTTTGACCATTCTTCTTGCTTATGGATTTTTGCAATCTTGAATGTCATTGGAAAGTAAGTCTTTTAGAGTCTTTAGCTTTTGAGTGTGTTTGTTTATCCTTGTTTCCTAGTGCTGAATTCTACTTTATCGGAGATGTGCAAAAGCTAAGTGTGGGGGAATTTGATAAACACAATTTTTATACATTAGTTAACTCTCATATTTACCCTTTTAAACCTGTTACAAACTTGGGTTTTAGACACCTTATGATCATGAATTTTACCTTTTAGGATAGCTGAGAGAAAAATCTACAACTTTGATGTAGAGCTCCAAGGCTGAATTAGATTTCTAGTGGGCCATATTAAAACCTGGAAGTTAGAACAGAGATGATGTCACTGGAACCTAGACAATATGCAGATATTAGGCCATAAATTAGGTTGTAGGAGTCATATGGAACTGAAACTAGTGCCATTGGATAGCTGAGACGAAAAAATTTAATTCTTGTGAAGATCACTTGTCCAAACGGTGGTGGTCTTATGGTGTTCGCATCCATTGAACTCAGCTGATGAGTTTAGAGAGCTGTTAAGAGTAAATTGGGCCTAAGGCTGTTTGGAACGGTTTTTGTTTTATTGTTTTTAAAAATAGTTTTTGAAAATAACTCTAAAAAATAGTTTTATAAAACAAAAAACAAAAAACTTGTTTGGGTAAAAAAGATTTCATCAGTTGTTTTTTGTATTTTTTTAGAAAACAGATGAAGAAAACAAGCCAAAACACAAAAAAATTATTTTCGGTTTTTTGTTTTCTAGTTACTGTTTTCAGAAACAGTTTTTAAAAACAACTGATGAAAACAGTCACACAAAGGAGTTTTTTTGTTCTCGCAGAACAAAAAAACAAAAAAACAGTTTTTGAAAACAAAAACAAATAGGCCCTTAGTCTCTCATCCTGAGCCCGATTAAGGCAAATTAGGTGTCCAATTAAAGCTAAGAGAAATCAGATTAATTCTAACCTAGAGACAGGCTAGGACTATTTTAAAGACACTTATAAGGTGGGACAGTAGTAGAAGGAGAGGCTGATTAGTTATGTTTCATTCTTTCTTTTGCTTAGTTTTTCTCTCTATGTTTTCTTTGATTTTCTGGAATTTTTCCCTCTAGTTCATGAAGGGCTAGAACTTTTAATCAATCCTAGGGATTGACATCTTGACACTTAATCTTGAGATTCTGTTTTGATTGTTTCTACATTCAAATATTAATTGAATTTCTTCCCTTCCTTCTTGTTTAGTTCTGATTGAGTTGCTTAATTTGATTGGAATGTTTATATGATAACTGCATATTTATCCTATGTTAAAGAAGGATTATAGAGATTAAACAAGACATCAAATGTGTTTGATAAATTGTTTAGCTTGGTTGAATTCTGGATTTTAAGATTAATTCAGGTTTAGATGGATGCTTAATTTGTCTAACCTTCGTTGGTCGAATTCTGGAGGCTTATCCAGTAGAGGTTCCATAGATCATCTTGAGGCTTCTTAATGTGGTATAAGACCAAGAATTCAGTTAATAATTAAATGAGTCTATAGTAATCAAGGATAGATTAAAAATCAAGATTGGTTGATTTCCTAGGATTGGTTGTTTTCCCAATTCAGTTCACCGTTTAAATTTCTTTCGAATAATTAGTTTTTCAAAAAAAAAAAAACCTTCCCCCCCATTTATTACTCTCTTGATTTGATTGCAAAATTAGAGTGATCCAAGGGCTCGACCTGGTGTTGCCTTATACTGCAAGTAGTTTCCGTGAATCGGTTATAAATTGATATAATTTGATAGCCTCAGCAGTTATCAATTACATCACTTCTGGTGATTTCAAGAAGACAAGTGACTTATATAGGCCAGTTAAATGATGAATTACCTACTCACTATTTCAATATGATTTTACAAAGGTTTTAAAAGGTTATCTGGTCACTTATCTAATGAAATCTAATACCAGGGGACAAAATTGACATAAGGGGTAAAACGATAATTTTACCTTGTGTTAGTGGATGGCTACGAGGGTTCACAAACACTAAGTTCGCAAAATTGGACAAATCAATGTTCAACATCGACTTATTGTAATTTTAGGAATTATCAATAGTACAATCATGAGTCTTTGTGAAATGAATTCATGATTAATAAAATTTGATAATCTTAATGAGATTAAAATAATCCAATTTATTGGAGCTTGAAATTCCTATGTCCAAATAGATTCCCCACCTAGTTTTGGAGAATTCAATCCACATTAAGTTAGAATAGATTTAAGATGAATTTAATTGATAGCATTTCATCTAATGTCTTTATTAAGAGAAGAATTGTCTTAATTTAGATAAAGAATTATTTTAGGACAAATGTTGTCATAATCATACTTGAAAATGTGAGAAACATTTTGGTTACCAAAGAGACAAAAATAATTCTCTCATTAGTTATCTAATTTAAACAAGTGTTGTTTTAATTAGACAATGAAATTTTAAGACAAAGGTTTGTCTTAATTAAGACAAGTATTGTTTCAATTTAAACAACTTTATTTTAGTAATTATTTTTGGGTTAACTACTTTAAATTAATATTTTAATTGTTCAAATATTGAAATTGATTAAAAGAAAATTAAATCCCCATTTAATTAGGAATTTTGGTTATAACATTTTATTAGGATAAAATTAATTAATTAATTATTTATCCTAATGTTGTTGCAAAGTTTGAATTGTTCAAACTTGTGAAACAACCTCCTCCCCATATGATGGAAAGGTATACGGCCAAAGGAGGAGAATTGGTATTTGACATTATCAAATTTATTCTCTCCTAATTATCCTAATTATCTAGTTGAATAAAGGTTAGAAATTAAAAGAGTCTTAATTTCTTAGATAACCTACATTTACTAGGAAACTAACCAAGTCAAAGGGATTTAATTAAGTAAAATTCATTTATTTTATTTTTAATTCAAGCATGACCATTTAGAAAGCCACACATATTTTATTTAATTATTGAATAAAATATGTTATTATCAAAATTCATAATTGAATAATCATTAGATAATTCGATTATCTAATATTCCCTATTAGTAGGCATGTAAATCTCTAATGGTTAGGGATTAATTTTTTGAATTATATTCAAATGCTCTCTTATGACCTAGAGTTAGCATACTATTTATATACAACCTTTCTCTCTTATGGCTATACAAGTGAATATTTGAGAAAGAGAAAAAGTGAGTTCTTTAGTGAGTCACTATAGAGTTCTTCACACCATATTGAGAGGAATAAAGAGACGGCTTTCTAATTTACTTTAAAAGCTATCAATTATTTTCTTTCATCTTTTGTTTATTCCAATCACTAAGCCTATTCACCGTAGGTTCTGTGGATTGGTGCTTCCTAAAGAATAGTTAGTCAGAATACTTGGTTGGGAAGAATATTAGAACATTATAGTGACCACAAGAGGTATGTGAAATTCTTATCTATTTTGCTTCTCTTTCTAGCAGTGAGTTATTTGCCTATGTGTTTTGTTTTAGTCTGTTTGTCAGCTTGAATGTCTTAAAAATTTTAAAACCGATGCTTGTATTGTAAACACTTAGGATAAATAATTAGATCCAATAACTCATGATGCTTTATGAATAAGCTCTAGGAGCTTGTTTTAACCCTTAAAGTGCTTTTGATAATTTAAAGACATGGTTAGGAAATGTTTCATCCTCAAAACCGGGGGGATGTTTGACATAAACCTTTTCATTGATGTAACCATTTAAGAATGCACTCTTAACATCCATTTGAGACAATTTGAAACCTTTATATGATGCATATGCAAGTAACATTATTTACTCTAATCTAGTAACTTGGCATATGTTTCATCAAAAGATATTCCCTCCCTTTGAGTGAAGCCTTGAGCTATGAACCTAGCTTTATTTCTAATGATATTCCCAATATCATCAAGTTTAACATAGAACATCCATTTTTCCTATTAATAGTATGATCATTTGGTTTAGGGAAAAGATTCCAGACGTCTCATTTCTTTGGACATGGTTTAATTCCTCTTGCATGGCAAGGAACCATCCTTCATATTTAAGTGCATATTCTATTCCTTTAGAATCTATTTGTGAGATGAAAGCAAGGTTGTTGTCAAGCCTATAGGATGATCTAATTCATAGGCTTCCATTGGATTTCCAAGGATGAACTCCATAGGATAATTGGAGTCATGCTTCCACTCTCTAGGATTTTTTAGATTTGTTACTCTTGGTTCTTCTTCCTCTCCATGATGAGAATCTTTTTCTTCCATTGCTTCTTTATTTTTAGCATCTTCTCCATTGCTGCATGTTTCATTTTTATCATTGTTTGTATTACTGTCCAGCACTTCTTTATCACTATTAATGGCTACATTTTTGCTCAAGGAAGGGTTAGACTCATAAAAATTCTCATGCATTGACTCTTCTATTACTAAAGTCCTTTTTTTGTAGACTTTATATGCTCTACTATTATTAGAATAACTAAGAAAAAAGCCTTCATAAGCCCTTGCATCAATATTTTCCAAATTATCTTTTCCATTGTTATGAATGTAGCATTTGCAACCAAAGACATGAAAGTACCCAACATTGGGTTTTCTACCTTTCCATTGTTCATAAGGAGTTTTTCTAATAATCGGCCTAATAAGATAATAGTTCAAATCCTAGAATGTGATATTTATTGCTTCAGCCCAAAAGTAAATTGGAAGAGAGTTCTCGCAAAGCATGGTTCTAAGCATATCAAGTAAAGTCCTATTTTTTCTTTATGCCATAGCGTTTGTTATGGAGTTCTAGGACAAGAAAAATTATGAGAAATTTCGTAATTGTTGCAAAGGTTTTCAAAATTTTTGTTTTGAAATTCCCTTCCATGGTCACTTTGGATTTTTGAAATACACCCATGCTCATTTTGATTTTTCTTAGAAAGAATTTCAAAAGCCTTAAATGCATCATCCTTATAAGCTAGGAATAGAACCCAAGTGAACCTTGAATAGTCATCAATGATAACAAGCCCATATTTTTTGCCACCAAAACTATGAGTTTGTGTAGGACCAAAGAGATCCATGTGCAATAATTCAAGTGGCTTTGATGTGAAGACAAAAATTATGGGTTTGAAAGTGTTTCTTGTTTGTTTTTCCATTTGACATGCATCACAAATGTGGTCTTTTTCAAAATTTAGATTGGGAAGCCCCACAACTAAGTGTAGTTTCAAAAGTTTGGCAATGAGATATCATGCTTGCATGACCAAAACATTTATGCCAAAGCCATAAGTTATCATACATGGATGAAAAACATTTGTTTTCTTTAGAGGATAAGTCCTCAAGATCTAGAACATACACATTCTCATATCTATGGCCAACAAGAATGACATTGTTATTTGAGATATCATGTACAATGCAATGCTTTGATCCTAATACCACTTTAAAAGCATTATCACATAGCTGACTTATGCTAATAAGGTTAGGTTTTCAACCTTCAACCAATGCAACATTATTTATACAACAAGATTCATGTAATTTAATTTTGCCTACACAAACAATTTCACCTTTACCATTATCACCAAAAGTTACCAGTCCTCCATTTATTTCTTACAAGTTGATAAATTTGGTAGAGTCTTCTATATGTGCCTGGAACACCCACTATCCAAGTACCATAGAGTACTTTTAGCCTTGGACTTTTAAGCACACCTACACAATATAATCAAATAGATTTAGGTACTTAATCTTTCATGGATCCTTTGGGGTTAGTTCCATTTGAGCTTGTTAGATTTGTACCCTTAAGTACCCATATAAACCGAGAGTAGCTCTTGTTCCTTTTGAAATAACAAGAAAAGGCAGTGTGACTAGATTTACAACAAAAATCACATTTTACATAAGATGTACTTCGCATGTTTATCATTTTCTGTGCATGCGAGTCATGTTTGACAATATTATTTTAAGAATAGCCAAGCCCATTTTTATTAAAATAACCTTTTTGATTTCCCAAAAGAATATTCAGTTTTTCTTTACCTTGAACAAAATTTTCTAAATCTTTGGTTAGAGCATTATTTTTTCTTTTCAAGATATCTATTTCATCTAAAAGACTTTAACAACTTCATTTTTATTCCTATCAGTTTCTCCTCTTGAAAAAGTAATTTTCTAATATAGCAACTTATTTTCCTCTACCATATTCTGAAATTCAATTTCTAAATCTTTCTTTTCCTTTTCAATTTTGGTGCAAGTTTCTATTACCTTTTTAAGATCTGTAATGAATTCATCTATTATTTCTTCTAATTTTTCATATGAAGGAGATTGATCAAGAAGGTTTGTTATCTCATTCGTTTCCCTAAGAGCCATGAGACATTGGTTAGTCTCTTCATCACCTTGATCTCCTTCATCTTCGTTTTCATCACTCTATGTAGCCATCATGGTTTTTTTTTTTCAGTTGCTTTCTTCCATTATTCTTCTTTAGTGTGAAACATTATGATTTTAGATGCCCTGTTTTTCCACACTCATAAAAGGTTACATTGCTCTTTCTCTGCTCTCATTTTTGTCTTCTTGTAAAGGTTTTCTTTTATTGACGTCATTGCCACATATTAGCTGCTTTCTTTCCAATGAAGGCCTAACCTTCCAATGCATCTTCTTCTTCTTCTTCTTCTTCTTCATCCTCTTTTGTTTCTTTGGTTTAATGAGCAGCGATCTTTAGGGGTATGGTATTCCTGGTCTTGTTCTTCTCCTTTTCATATTTATGTAAATGTGTTTTCTCATATGCTATGAGAACATCCCTTAGTTCATCATAGTTTAAAGGTTTTAGGTTTCCACTTTTAATATTGTATACTTTGGATTGCCACATTTTTGGTAGACTTCTCAGAGTTTTCCCTACTTAGTCATCATTAGAATAAGGTTCTCCAAGTGCCTTCAAGTCATCAATGATTTTAGAGAATCTATTGAACATATCCTCAATAGTTTATTCTTCCTTCATCATGAACAGCTTATATTAGTGCACCAACATGTTGATTTTGGTTTCTTTCACTTTACTGGACCCCTAACGCATGATATCTAGCTTGTCCCATATTTATTTGGCATTGTCACATCTTGAAATTTTATCATATTTAGCTCTACTGACAGCACATAATAACAGGTTAATGGCACGAGCATTGGTCTAAATCATTATGAAGTCTTCATCAGTCCATTCTTTACTAGGCTTTGCTATCCCCCTACATTTCTTTATCTTCTTTTGTTGTTTAGGACCATTCTTTATGACTTTTGATGTTGTATAATCAGCTAACTGGATAACAATCTTCATTTTAACTTTCCAATGGGTGTAATCATTCCTATTGAAATATGGTGGGCGATTTGTTGAATGCCTTTATGAGAAGTATGACCCCTCTATGTGGAATTGAGACATTTGTTTTGCAATGGATCTTTTCTCTGGCTATTAAGCACACTTGATGATACCTGCTTTAATACCAATTGAAAGTTAAAAGAACCTAGAGGGGGTGAATTGGTATATTCAAATTCTTAACTTTAAATCAAAATATTATTTTTTAAATAATTATTACATAGATAATGATCAAAAGGCAATAAAAAATATGATTACAAAGTTTCAAGCAATAAGAAGTTGGGACACTTGTTATTTATTTATTTTTTGTTAACCAAAAGTTTTCAGTACTCTGAGAAAGTTTCAGCGAGCTTCTCAAAATAGAGCAAATTTAAATGCCAAGCATAAACAAGAGATGAGAAGAAAATCAACACATAAGGATCTATATTGGTTCAACCTTTGAGGAATAGGCTTACATCCAGTCTCGTTGACTCCCAAGGGATTTTTCAATATGCAATCACTAAGATACAATGCTAGTTTTGCTTGCTCACTTGCATTAAATGGTTTTTCTTGCTCACCATAAATAGATTGGTTTTAACCACACTCACCAACAATGTTTACAAGTGGTATCACTCCCTTGTCACTCACAGAATCTAAAAACAAAGTAGTAGATGGAAGATTTTTGCTTTCTCATGGAGTGGAAATAGAAAGTTAGGCACACTCTGGTTTCTTTAAGGAATAACCTCTATGAGACAAAGAAAACCAGATGAAAGAGATAATTTTTTCAAGATAAGAGCTCACAAGTTGCTTGTTGCTTCTCTAATATTTTCGATGATCTTCAAATGCTTCAGACTTCTCTTTTAAGCTTGCTTAAAAAATAGTCATTGAAGATTTTGTTTCTTGATGCCGTTGCTCCTTGATCTCCTGCTATAACATCTCATACTTCTTATCTTCTAGCTTACATAGGGATATTTCCCTTGATTTTAGCTTCTTTCTTCATGCCATTAACACGTTATCAGACTAGCTCTATTTCCTGTTTCATTTAGTGATAAAACATAGCACTTTCTTTCCTGTTTTATCGTTGACCCCTTCTACATTTTTACTTCACCAATATAGCCAGAACATGTAGCTGATGTTTCTCCTCTTTTCTCAGGTTTCATTGTTGCTGCAGAGTAGGTGAATTTCTTTCCTTTTTTGTTGCTTCAAACTTGGCTTTAATGGATGATGCATGCTTCTTTACTTCCCGAGATATCTATTGAAGTTTTATTTTCTTTTCTTTTCCTTCTTTTTTCTTTCACGAGTTGACTTGGCATTTATGAATGGTTGCAAACTGTCACATTGCATCTTCTTTTTGTCTTTTACTTCTTGGATATCTCTCCTAGTGCATTTCCTCATATACCCTCCTTGGTTGCTGTTTATTACCTATTACTTGAAGCACTTCGTTTTGCGTTTGTTGCCCCTGTTACGATAAAAAACAATTATTGCACTCTTTTCCTTAATCTTGTATTTTGTATTTTTGAGAGTCATCATTAAAATTATTTAAGAATTATATAGTGAAACCATTTGAAGCTAATAATAACTACAAATTAAAGTAAAAGAATCACGCTACAGGAAAATTCTAAATATCTCAAAGAGATTAAGAAAACCTTTGAACTCTTTAATTTGTCATAAGCAAATAGATGTATGTGTATGTAATAATTGTTAGGAAAAAAATGAAAGAGTAGAAAATTTCTATTTGTAGAAATGAAGGTCCAAGACAATGGATTCAGTCATGACCAGTCATGTTAGCAAAATCGTGGCCGTCCATTTACTTTTAGACAGCCACGATGGGCATTTTGTTTTGTATGCATGTAAACATAAAATTTGTTTACATGTAAACAAAATAAATATACATTGTGGCTATCTAAAAGTGAATGGATGGTCACGATGCTATTATGACCAGTCATGTTGTGCCCCTAACATGGGGATCAGGATCTGGATTGGGTCATGTTGGGGGTGTAACATGACCGTCCATTCACTTTTGGATGATCATGATGTGTATTTTTCATTTACATGTAAACAAAATTTAATTGTGTTTATATGTAAAAAAATAAAATCACCTCTATTGGTTATTCAAAAGTTAATGGAAGGCCACAATTTTAGCAACATGACCGGCCATGATCCATATTCGGTCCAAAAGATCCCAATCATAATTACTAAGAGATTCTACATGCAATGAACATTTTCAAATTTGCCAACAAAAAAAAATTATGACAATTGTTCAAGATGCCTACTGGTGGGCAGTTGCTTTTGACAACAATTATACAAGTATAAATAATATCAATCTATAAGATAACTAAGAAGCAAATAAATGAAGAACAACATGAATTTCTATGACAATCCAATAGATTTTGAGTTCATCTCTATTAATTTGAATCCCTAATACAAAAGATGATTCACCAAAATCTTTCATATCAAAATTTCTAGACAACATTTGTTTAGTATTAAATAGCAAAGCCAAGTCATTGGCAACAAGCAAAATATCATCAACATAGAGAACTAAAAAAATAAACTTACTCTCACTAAGCTTTAAATACATGCATTGATTAACTTTGTTCTCAGTAAATCTTAGAGAAGTCACAACTTCATTAAACTCAAGGTACATTGGCTGGAGGCCTGTTTCAAATTGTAGATTGATCTTTTTTAATCTGCATACTAATTGCTCACTCCCACTCTCATCAAAACCCTTAGGTTGTTTCATATCAACTACCTCATTCAAATTACCATTTAGAAAAGTGGTTTTAACATCCATTTGATGTAGTTCTAAATCAAAATGAGCCATTAGGGCCATAATGATTCTAAATGAATCTTTAAAGAGATTGGAGAAAAGTCTCAGAATAATAAATACCATTTTTCTTAGCAAAACCCTTAGCTACCAATATGACTTTAAAATGCTCAATTCTTCCTTTGGAATCTTTCTTGGTCTTATATACCTACTTGCAGCCAATAGGCCTACAATTTCTAGGAAGTTCAACAAGCTTCAGACTTCATTTTTAGCCATGGATTGCATTTCTTCCTTCATAACATCTCTCTAAATATTAGATTTAGTGCAAGTCACAGTTTCACGATATGTCACAGGATCAACAACATATCCTATGTCACAGTCATGTTCTTAGAAACTTAACACATAATAATAAGGAATTGCAGGCTTCCTCTGTCTCTCTAACTTCCTCAAAGGTATTACTGCAGTAGGGTCAACTGATTGAAGATTTTTAGCAGGCTTAACTGGTTGAAGATTTTCAGTAGGATTAATAATCCAAGGATCATTAACATGAGGCTTGTTAACATTATCTGTACCCATAATAGTTATAGGTGCCAAGCTCATAGATATAGGCAGAGAAAAAGAAACAACTCATGTATCACTATTTTCAATTGTAACCTATCTAGTCTCAGATTCAGCAATATCAAACTTGAGGAATTTTACATTCATAGACTCAACAATTTTGGTAGCTCTCTCAGAATGATAAAATATATATCCTTTTGCACGGTCTGGATATATAATGAAGTAGCATTTAATAGATATGGGGTCACTCTTTTTCTCTAAAGGATTATAGATCCTTACCTCTACAGGGTAACCCCAAACTCTAAAGTGGTTCAAATTGGGCTTTTTGCCTGTCCATAACTTAAAAGGTATTTTAGGGATAGATTTGCTGGGAACTTTGTTAAGGATGTATATGGCTATTTTAATGGCTTTTCCCAAAAGATAATATGGTAAATTAGTTCTGCTAATCATGCTCCTCATCATATCTTTAAGAGTGCGGTTTCACCTTTCGGCTACACCATTATATTCAGGATTTCTTAGCAAGGTATATTGGAAACAATCCCACAATCTTGCAAATACTTGGGAAATGGTCTCATGCATAGCCCAGACACGTCGTGTTTACTATAGTAGTCACCACCCTGGTCAAATTTCACAATTTTTATGAGCTCTTCCAATTGATTTTCAACTTCAGTTTTGAAAATTTTTAAATTTTCAAGAGCACCAGCTTTTTCCTTTATTAGATAAAGGTAGCCATATCGAGAAAAATCTTTAATAAATGTGATAAAATATTTTCCACCACAAATAATAGGACAATTAAGCCCACTAATATCAATGTGAATAATTTCCAAAAGGTCTGAGCTTCGAGTTGCACCTCGCTTCTTAGACATAGTTAATTTTTCCCTAATGCAACCCACACATGCTTCCATGTCATCAAAATCTAAGGAATTCAGTATATTGTCTTTAATCAACCTTTCTACCATTTCTTATAAAAGTGTTCCAATCTTTTATGCCACAATTTGAAAGATTTCTCATTAACTCTGGTTCTCTTAGACATACCGGTTTCTACTAGCAAATAGGCCTACTGTCTATCAGAATTCAAACAAAGCTCGTATAAACCATCATCCAAAATAGTAGAACCAACCAAAAGGGAATTTAACATCAAAATCATTCTACCATTTCCAAAATTAAAACGATATCCAAATTTATCCAAAGCTGAAACATAAATCAATTTCCTCTTAAAAGAGGGTACATAAAATGTTCTCCAAAGTAAGTTAAAAGGAATTTTCTAAAAACAATTTGACTACTCTCACGGCCTTTACGTCTACTTCTGAATTGTCCCATACTTTCAGCTTGGATTCTTTCTCAGTTGGTTTCCTTTTGCTTATGAACCCCTACAAGGTAATGACTATATGAGTTATGGCACCACTATCTATCTACGAAGAGCTAATTTAAACATCAACTAAGTTGGATTTAAAATAGACACAAGCTAGGGGTTTACCTTCTTTCTTTTGCTTGTCCTCTAACCAAGTTTTTGAAAAACTTGCAATTAACTCTTTTTGACCCTGCCTTTTGCAATGAAAACATTCAATGTCTTTCGAAACAACCGCCTTATTCCCCTATACATTCTGATTCTGACCAGTATTTTTGTAATTACTATGCCTTTTGGTATCCTAAGTTTTCTTAGGAGCATAATGATTGGGCTTCTTATTGTTACTAGCAGAACTTTTATCATACTTTGACTTTGTTTGAAAAGAAAGCAAGGTAGTGTCACTCTTTTCTTTCTTCAATTTCTCCTCCTCAGTAACACATTTGGTTATTAGCTCATTCACACTCCATTTCATTAAGGGTGTTAAAGGCAATTTTGATATGACTAAACTCATGTGGCAAGGTATTTAGGCCATGTAATAAGTGTATATTTTATCATATTTTTATGTTGAATTATTTTGCATTTAATCACTTTGTTCTTAAGTTTATTGTGTTCTTAGTTTAATCCATGTTTTATAGGTGTTTTGAAGTAGAAATGCTTTTATGAGAAGAAGTGAGTCAAGTTAGCATGCTTTAGAGCATTGTAAAAGCAAGTATTTGGGAAAAAAAACTCAAAATCACATAATTTCGGACCAAATTTAAACTATTCCGGCACTCAAATTTGAAGAAAATTGGTTCCAGACCCAAGAGTTCAGCACCCCGGCGCTCTAAGAACGTGCCGCGGCACCCAAAACGCGAAGAAATTCACCCAGGGTTCAAGGCCACGGCTCCAGAAATGCCAAGCCCCGGCTTGGGCCTCCAGATTACCTAAGTCGTGGCTTAGGCCAAAAATCAGCATTTAGGGCTGAGCACCGCAGCTCGTGCGCACACTGATACACTTTAAAAATCCGTTTTTCACTTCATTTCACATATTCTAACTTTGAGAAACAAGAGAGAAAGCTTAGAGGAGAGGAGAAGAACCAGAGGAAGGATGAAGGAAGTGAGTTTGGAGAAGATTCAACCGTTTGGAAGTCTTCAAAGAGTTCCCTCTTCACCTTTTCTTCATTCTTCTTGTATTTTCTATAGTTTTCATGGATTATA
>JASKGM010001329.1:0-12365 GCA_034509205.1 Ceratonia siliqua
CTCTTCAACTAAGTACTTTTTATATATGGACATGTTTAGAAAATAATAGAGAGTTTAACCAAAATCATTAAGATAAAGTAATGAAAAATGGATATAAACTTTTTAATTTTAATTTTAATTTTTTAGTTGGCCCATCGGGCCACATCGGGCCGGCCCAATGGGCCGCGGGCCACATCGGGCTGGGCTAAAAAAACTCGGTATTTTTCGGGCCAATGTTTTGATAGCCCAGCCCTATTATTTTTCGGGCTGGATTGGGCCAGCCCATTGGGTTGGGCCAATTTTGCCAGCTCTACCCAGTATGCTGATTTCTTGGTAGATATTCCTTTTTAATATGCCTTTAATAGAAAGAAGAAAAAAAAAAAACTTTCCATAACATGCCATAACTTTTTCCTTACATGATTGAAATATTGAATGTAAGTTTCATGTCTAACAGATATGCTAGGTATCTTCATGCAGTTAGATTTGGGCAGTCAGTCTGATTAGTAATTCTTCCTTGTTTGCGGGGGTTAGAATGTATGCCATGCAATTTTATTTATTTATCTACAAACAAAAGAAATAAAATATGATTGTGAACCCTTACCTAACAAGTTTTGATTATGTCTAAAGTACACAATATTCGATTACTATAGATTAACAATGAAAATTGAAAAGCATGTGGTGCAGCATTAGCTTTGATTCGGCTTATAATAACAGCAAATCAAATAATGAGTCAGTTGTAATCGTATCTGGATTGGCAGGGAACTAAAGGTTTGGGAAAAACTAATGACTAAAGAAACTTACAAGAAAAAAAAAACTAATGACTAAAGAAATTGAAGATGTATCCCAGGGTCATTGCCTTTGTGGCCAATTTATTTCCTTTTTTGTTTGTTTGAGAACCAATTCAGTGTAAATCCTTCAGCTATTAGTCAAGTTGCAAGCAGTTGGTTCTAAAAAAATCTTAACATGCCCGTATGAGCAAGCATGTAAGGCTTGAAAGTGTAATGGGAGCTCTCCACCATTACCATGAGCTCTAATGGGAGCTCCTAGACTTTGAATTGAGAGCAACTTGGTTATAGATTCCATAGCATTTCAAAGCCCTCGTCTTGTTTGCATGGGCTTCCTTTTGGGGTTTTCTTTTCCACCAAAAAAAAAAATATCATTTCAAAGAATCATGTAATATAAAAGATTAAGCTATTAGGAAAATGACAAAATATAGGTTCTAAATCTGTAACGCATTCGCTTTTTACTTATTAGAATTTACTTTTGTTGCCATTTTCTACTGTCTATATGCTCTCTTTTTTATTTTGTTTGTGGTGTTTCCAGCTCATTTCTCTATACATGTAGCTTTTTTAAGTTTTAACTTTGCCGAGATGGTATCTGATTAGTCTGATCTAGAAGTTGGCTTTCACCGAAGTTTTTAATAGGGGGAGGGTAATTGAGTATGTAGTGGTGACACAGAATGGAAGCCGACAATTGGTACTGTAGATGAACAGTACACTCAAACAACCACAGAATACTGTGCTCTGAGATAGACATTCTGATATATTTCAAAAAACTCCCTCGAGATTACAAACACAAATTAGATGTAATAAGTCTGGTACATGAGAAGACAATTCTACCCCTAACATAACAGCTATTACCAAAGAAATACTAGACAATACATAATAGAAACAGCAACCACCAAAATAACTAAAGCAGATACACAGTAACAAGCATACATATCACTTTGTTAATTTCTTCTGGCTATCCGACTTAGAATAAGTCAATGCATCCTGCATCAGGCGGGCAGCACTGCCACCTGATTATAATTATTTTTTTCTTTTGATCTATGACCAAAATCTAAAGGGGAGGAGAGGTAAAGTTTGTATACTATATATTTTTAATACCTAAATTAATATGTTTCTTAAACTTTCATAATAATTATACAAATTTAATATGATATATTTGTATAAACACATTAATATATAAATATTTAGGACTAAATATCTTAAGATTAATTTTTATTTAAATACTGGTAATTTTGTAAAACATTTTACTTTGATATAAATTATTAATAAAGATAAATGAAAGTTACATGATACATGATGATACAGTAGCTTTGTAAATAGAGAGAAAATGGCTTGCGTAGAAAAGAATATACTGAAGCATGAAAATTGAAGACCCATATTGGTTAATGATGGGAACCCAAACACTTGAACAAAATACAATAAACACAGTGGAGTCTAAATGATAAAAGATGCAGGATTAACACTGCAATCTGTGATATATATATATATATATATATACATGAAACAGCAACTAAATACAAGAAAAAGGCTATGCCCTACACATTGAACAGAGAACAATGACACTCACAAGAACAACACACAAAGACAAGAATAACACAAAGATATTCTAGCTCTTTGAGTGGCAACACAAAGATATTCTAGCTCTTTGAGTGGCCAGTCACTCCCTAACTCTTTTAAAGGCTAGACACTTCCTCCACTCTTCATACCTATTTTCTTGCCTCCTGCAACCTTCAACCCACTCTCCCTTTTATCTAGCAGCTTCCATCCTCTCTCTCCCACCCCAAGTTGCTTTTTAGTAGGAAATCCCTGTAATAACCCCTCCTTTGTCTGAATGTCCCTTTTTGCCCATGGATTCTATCAGTTAACTATTGCAAACGGTGCTCCTCATTTTTTATAAATAGGCCCTCTACATCTATGTCAACGTCAAAGCTGAGTGGTCCCACTCAAATAAAGCAGTTTGAACTTTTTATCTAAACTGGTAGCCGTTGAACCACTGATTTAATTAATTGGGTCAAGGCGGGTTAACAAAAAACTCACCAATTTGATTGAGTTTTGACCGATTTAATAGCAAATATGATCTTATTAAATCTCTAGACCGGACAAGGTGCCGGTTCACCAAGTTACCGATTCAACTGGTCGATCTGGTTTGGGTTTGATAACTATGCTTTAACGTATTTCCTAAACCTTATCAAAAGAAAACCCTCCAGCTTTAATGATGCACCCATTGTTTTCCAAAAATGTCAAACAACTTACTCCACATAAATACAGCTACTCGATAGTGTAAGAAAAGGCGCACATCTGAGTTTGAACTATTCATACAAATGATACAAATATCGAGAGAAAGGGCTATTATAGGTTGATGAGACTTGAACAAGAAGACAGTAATACTTTAAGAAACAGAGGTGAATCCTCAGATATTTAGATTCAACTGAGCTAATACACTAGAAAGAACTAAGGAAATAAATACACACAGAAGAAGGCTAACAGTAGGTATCCTGGAAATACAGATACAATGAAATGCAGCACACACTCTTCACACAAAACATTCATAACCCAGAACTTAATCATAGTAGCAACAGCTAGGCCAAACTAGCGTTATGCAGGTTAGTCTCCCAAAAAACCAGCCGTTATTCAACATTCCCTAAATGACTCTTACATTCCCTTTTAACCAGCTTCTCCACTAACATCTCATCACACGGGCTGCTTGCCATGTGTCCTTAGCTATTACAGATTAAATTATTGCCCCTTATGCCCCTATTTTTCCTCCTAGACTATATTTTGTATACTTGGGTGGCAATGAAGCTAGCTTCTTCCCATGAACTGTCATAGTCAAGGAGGGAACTCCATTTGATGAGAACCTCCAAGGTACCATTCATCAATGTACGTTTGTAAGTACAGCTCCAGGTGTAACCACCAGCTCCTTCTTGGTAATGAGGAACTAGCCACTAGCTCCTTCTTGGCAGTGAGGAAACTAGGAATCTGTGCTACTGGGATATCCACAGGGAGGGCTTTCTTGAGTTGAGAAACATGAAATATTGGTTGTATGCGAGCTAAAGGAGGTAGGTCTACCCAATAGGCCACTTCACCTATCTTGGCTAACACCTTGTAGGGATCTTAGTGTCGAGGGTTGAGCTTCTCATTGGGTCTCTTAGTTAAGGATCTTAATTTATAAGGTCTGATTTTCATGTAGACTAGATCTCCTACCTTGAAGGAAAAGGCTCTGCGTTTTTTATTTGCCAAAATTTTCATGTAGGATTGGGCTTGGGTGAGATTGGATTTGAACTCCTTCAGGACTACATTACGTTCCTGGATCATGCAGTTAACTTCTTCAACCTTGGATAATTCATTAGTCCCTCTGAGAAGAGTGGGGGGGTTCTTTGCCATAACTCTGAATGGAGTCATGCTCACTACTCACTGGTCTTGGCTTGTCCCTAGTGAAACATCCAAGGTATGTCTCCAAACTTTTGTTGACCACCTTGGTTTGACCATCGGATTCTACGTGGTATGCTGAACTCATGTTTAGTGTAGTGCCATTAGCTTTGAATATTTCTTGCCAAAATTGACTGATGAACACTCTATCACGATCCGACACTATGGATTTGGGGAACCCATATAGGCAAACTATTTCTTTTACAAACAAGGTTGTTACTTCATTTGTAGTGAAGGGGTGAGCCATAGGTAAAAAATGGATGTGCTTAGTGAACTTGTCCTCCACCTCCACTAGTGTGACATCTTTCCCACTTGATTTAAGTAATCTGCATATGAAATCCATGCTTATATCTTCCCAAACTTGAGTGGGAATGGGGAGTGGCTGATGTAACCTTAGTGGAGATAGTGCTTGGTATTTGTTTGCTTAACAAACCCCACAAGCAACTACGAACCGTTGAACATCTTGCTTCATCCCAATCCAATAAGCAAGCCTTGCTTAGTGTTTATATGTCCTAAAAATCCTTGAGTGTCTGCCAACAAGAGAAGAGTGGAATTCTCCTAACAACTGCTGTACCCGAGGGGAATTCTTGGGAATTACCATATTTCCCTTGAACATCAGAGCATCTCTGTCGATAGAAAAATAGGGTTGGCTTTGTGGGTCAACTACCAAGCCTTTCAGAGCCTATCATCGTTCTGTATCTCATCCTGTAATGATTCCCAATCCCCACACTACAAGATGGTGATGGCGTTTAGAGTAATGTTTTCTTCTCTTCTGGATAGAGAATTCGCTGCCCCATTATCCTTCCCAGCCTTGTACTATATAGAAAATTGGTAGCCTAATAACTCTGTTGCCCACTCTTGTTGATCTAGTCCCATAATACGTTGTTCTAGGACAAATTTTAAGCTCTTCTGGTCTATTCGTATAATAAAAGGGTGGCTAAAGAGGTAAAGACACAATTTTTGCACTGCAAAGACTATGGCCATGAGCTTGCGCTCATACACTGAGCTCTTTTTGGCATGTTCTGAAAATTTATGAATAAGGTAAGCTAGAGGACAGCCCCGCTGCATCAACACTGCACCCCTTCTAGTCCTTGATGCATCAATTTTGATATAAAATGGTTTCGTAAAATCAAGCATGGATAAGACCAGTGCCTTGGTCATAGCTTCCTTTAGCAATTCGAATGCATGCTGTGCAGCATCATTCCAAATAAATCCATCCTTTTTTAATAGTGTTGTTAGAGGTTCAGCTATGCCCTTGTAGCCCTTAATGAATTTCTAGTAATAATTGATTAACTCCAAGAATCCTCTCACTCCCTTAACATTTTTAGGAACCGACTACTCCACCATTGTATCAATTTTAGCAGGGTTAAGTTGAACACCTGCTACTGATATGATGTGCCTGAGGTACTCTAGCTTGCTTTACCCCAATAAACCAGATTTCCTTGGAATATTCGGTTCATCAATGCTTGAAATGTAGATGGGGCATTACCAAAAACTCATAGTGGCCCTTATGCATCCTAAATGTTGTTTTGTGCTCATCCCTTCCTTCACTCTGATTTGATGGTATCTGGACTTCAAGTCGAACTTAGAAAAAATAGTAGCACCTCCTAATTCATCCATCAAATCATCAATCATAAGTATAGGGAACTTGTCCAGAATGGTTATTTGATTTAGGGTCCTGTAGTAAATATAGAATCTCCAACTGCCATCTTTTTTTTTTTTTTTAACTAGAAGCGTCGGGCTTGAGATAGGGCTAGTGCTAGGGTGTATCACTCATGCCTACAACATTTCCTTAACTAATTTTTCAATTTAATTCTTTTGTGAATATGGGTAGCAATAAGGCCAAATATTAGGGGGTTGTGCCTCACTTTTAAGAGTAATCTGGTTGTCAAGTTCACACCTAGGTGGTAACCCATTGGGGTTTTTGAATAGAGGGCCATAATTCTCCAAAATCCCCCTGATTTCCTTGGGGTACTCCTCCTTGGCTTGCAACTCCGATGATTTGAATTCGACTAGGTACCTTCTCCCTGATCTTGTAGTGTTCACATTAAGGCTTTCAATGAAACGAGTGTTTTTGACAGGGATGGGTCACCTGTAATTGGACCACTCTATTCCTAATTCTAAATTCCATAGTGAGATTTTTCCAATCCATGCTGACTGTGTTGTAGCTAGTTGTTTATCCTAAGTGTTTACTATACAAGCATGTATTTTTAAAAATTTTAAAACACAAGCATTCAATATTGCAAATAGGTGGAAACTAAACACATAGGCAAATAACTCACGGCTGGTAAGAGAAGTAAAATAGATAAGAATTTTACATACTTCTTGTAGTCATTTTAATCTTGCAATTTGTTTCCCACCCAAGATCACTGACCACTTATTCTTTGGGAATCACTAATCCATGGAATCTGCGGTAAATAGACTTAGTGATTGGAATAAACAAAAGATCAAAGAAAATAATTGATAGTTTTCAAATTAAATTAGAAAGCCTTCCCCTTTGTTCCTCTTAGTATGGCGTGAAGAACTCTATAGTGGTACACCAAAGAATTCACTTTTTCTCTCTCAATTTTTCACTTATTTTTGTTGTACGGCCGAAAGAGGGAGATTTTGCATATATATATATATGCTAACCTTAGGACATGTGAGATTCACATGCCTACTAATTAGATATTCACATGTCTACTAATGGGGAATATTAGATAATCAAATTATCCAATGATTTATCAATTAATAATTATATTATTAATTTTGATAATAACATATTTTATTTAACAATTAAATAAAATATGTGTGACTTTCTAATTGATCTTGCTTAAATTAAAAATTAAAATAAATAAATTTTACTTAATTACATATCTCTGACTTAATTAATTTACTAGTGAATGTAAGTTACCCAAAAAATTAAAATTCTTTTATTTTTCAACATTTATTCACTTATAGAATTAGGATAATTAGGAGGGAATATATTTGATAATATCAAAGACCAATTCTCCTCCTTTGGCCATACACCTCTCCATCACATGGGGAGGAGGTTGTTTCACAAGTTTGAACAATTCAAACTTTGTAACAACATTAAGATAAATGATTAAATTAATTTTATCCTAATAAAATGGTACAGTCAAAATTCCTAATTAAATAATGATTTAATTTAATTTTAATCAACTTCTTCAAATTAAATATTTGAACAATTCAAATATTAATGTAAAGTAGTTAAACTAAAATAATTACTAAGATAAAGATTGTTTAAATTGAGATAACACTTGTTTTAATTAATACAAACATTTGTCTTAAAATTTCATTGTCTAATTAAAACAACACTTGTTTATAGTAGACAATTAATGTGAAAAGTATTTTTGTTTTTCTGGTGACAAAAATGTTTTTCACATTTTCAAGCATGATTAGGATAACATTTATCCTAAAATAATTAATTGTCTAAATTAAGACAACTATTAGACAATTAATGTGAAAATTATTTTTGTCTCTGGTGACAAAAATGTTTTTCACATTTTCTAGCATGATTAGGATAATATTAATCCTAAAATAATTGTTTGTCTAAATTAAGACAACTATTGTCTTAATAAAGATATTAACTAAAATGCTATCAATTAATTTCATCTTAAACTTATTCTAACTAAATATATATTGAATTTTCCAAAGTTAGGTTGGAAATCCGTTTGGACATGGGAATTTTAAGTTTCAATAAACTTGAATAAACTTGGAATCATTTTAATCTCATTAAAATAATCCAAGTTTATTAATCATGAAATCACTTCACCAAAGACTTATGATTGCACTCTTGGTAGTTCCTAAAATTATGAGAAGTTAATGTTGAACATTGATTTGTCCAATTTACAAACTTAGTATTTGTGAACTCTCGTTGCCATCCATTGACACAAGGTAAAATTACTGTTTTATCTCTTATGTCAATTTTGTCCCATGGTTTCAGATTTCATCCGACTAGTGACTAGATAATCTTTTAGAACTTTTCAAAAATTATCTATAAATGATGAGTAGTTGATTTATCATTTCACTGGGCCCAAATATGTCACTTGTCTTCCTGAAATCACCAAAAGTGATGTTATGCTACGAATTCCAGTTCTTGGATTTATGTTCCCAAATGTTCACTCTCACTGTGATCCTAATATACAGAATCTTGATTAATGTCATAAGTCGTGCCCATAGTATATCAAAGATCACAATGGTCATGAACACGAATCTACAATCCATCAAGATTTCGATTTTACCACTAGCAAATGCAATGTGTGTGAGTTTAAATTCAAAGTAACGGTTTTAATTTGAACTTGATATCTTACTTGGTTTCAATTCATTTAATAATGTTATTATCTGAAGTCTACTATTTCAATGATTTAATATTCATCATTCACGTAGACAAAGAATCTCATTCTTTTTATGGATGTAATCTGGACACTACAGTCTTAATGAACAGAGTGACCGACTCTATTCAATGACTGTGAATATTATTTTAAATTCATCCAAAGATACATATATCATTTTATATAACCCTTATATAAATGTATCTTAATTTATTAGAATTTAAAAACTTTAATAGCTAGAAAATAAAGCTTATATAAATAAACTATTTATTTATTAATATTAAAATACATTTATATTAAATTGGAGAATACAACTTGCTTTTCAGGACAACCTATTCATAACAGAGTGCTCCTAAGGTGCTCAACCAAGCCACTCCTAACACCACATTGGCCCCACCAAGATTAATTGGAAAGAAAGTTTGGGTAACTCTAATTCCTTGAAGTTCCACTTCAACCCTCTTGCTGATGGTGTTACCTTTCACCTTATATCCATCACCTACCAAGGCACCAAAATGAGATGTGGTCTTTACAAGAAGCTATAGCCTTTCAGTAAGCTCCCTAGAGATAAAATTGTGTTGATTCCCCACTATCCACCAGAATCATTACCTCTTGTCCCTTGATCACTCCTTTCACTTTCATATTGTGGTTTGCCGTTAGTCCCGCTAATGAGTGCACTGATATTTCCAATGCCATATGTTCACCCTCGTGAATCAGTTTAATTATTTCCATTTTACCTTGCTTGTGTAGGTTTTCCCCTTCAGTGATCTCACGTTTCCATCACCCTCATCCAATAGAACCATTTGCAATTATCTGTTTTTGCAAATATAGTTAGGGGAATACCGTTCTTCACACTTAAAACATAGCCCCAATTTGTAGCGTTTTCTTTCTTCAGCTTCTGAGAGCCTTCTAACATTGCCATATCATTGATTAACGCTAGCCTTGGATTGCCTACTTCTCTCTGTCCAGTTGGCCGATGGTGGTGGCCCATCTCTGGTCTTTCCCCCCATCGTTGAACCACGCCTAGTGTCCCACACGTTGGTGGCTTGCAAAGTGGCTGCAGCCTAGGATTTAGAGGACACCCTAGTTAGTGGGCTGTTGATCCTTGAATTTTTTATTGTAGGCCCAGTTAGCCCTATCTGCATCCTCCTAGCCTCCTTGGCCCAATCCAGCATCACATTTTTTTCTTCCACCTTATCAGCCAAGTCCATCATTTGCTCCAAGTTCAAAGGGCAGCCCATCTTGGCCTCTTCTTTCACTTCCTCCTTCAACCCATTCAAGAATAGTCCCATGAGCATCTTTTATGTGGCATCAAACAAGGGTACGGATAATAGCTCATATTCCTTTCGATATTCTCTTACATTGCCTACTTGCTTCAGTGCCACCACTCTCTTGTGGCTGGCACCTAACTGTGGGGATTAAAACCGCACCATCACTTTCTCTTTGAACTCCCTGTTCTGCCCACTAATACCAGTTGAGTGCCATCCCTCCTAAGCACACTATAACAGCTTCCATCATCTCACCATCTCCCACATGATTAATCTGGAAGTATTTCTCTACCTTGAACAACCAACCTACTAGATCTTCACCTGAAAAAATAGGCAGCTCTAATTTGTGGAATTTGTTCTCTCCTTTGACCCTAGGATCAATCTATTTCCTATCTTTGCCGTCCTCACCTCTTGGTGAACCTCCCGATCCTCTGTCCATTTGGCCCTAATTTCTTCCATGAGGTCCCTTATGTCCAAAATATGGTCCTAGATCGTGTTCAGGGTTCGTCTTATTTCCTCCATTCCTCCCTCTACTTGATTCATCCTTCCTTCCATTATGTTATTTACCATAGCCCAAAAACAACCGGCTCTAATACCAATTTGATGGGACCTGAACAAAAAGACAGTAATACTTTAAGAAACAGAGGTGAATCCTTAAATATTTAAATTCAACCGAGCTAATACATTAGAAACAACTAAGGGAAGATATACACACAGATGAAGGCTGACAGCAGGCCTCTTGGAAATACAGATACAATGAAATACATCACATACTCTCCACACAAAACATTCAAAACCCAAAACCTAATCCTAGCAGTGGCAGCAGCCAGGCCAAACTAACGTTATGGATGTTAGCCTCTCCAAAAACCAGCCAATATTCAACATACCCTATATGACTCTCTCACATTCCCTTTTAATAAGCTTCCTCCACTAACATCTCATCACACTGGCTACTTGCCACGTGTCCTTGGCTGTTACAGATTAAATTATTGCCCCTTAAGCCTTTATTTTTCCTCCTAGGGTATGTTTTGTATACTTAAGGTCTATCAAAATCCAGACAAAAAACTTTGCCTTAGAGGGAGCTTTAGATTTCTAAATGGCTTATCTATTACAAACTTTTCCCTATTAGGAGAATGAATTAGAAGCTGAAAGAACAACTTAATTTATTTATGTAATATTTGCCTTAGATGGGATCCAGTCATGTAATCTTGGCCATCCCTTCAAAGGGATGGCCAAGATTGTGACACGTGTTAATTTATTTATTTAATTTTTTTTAACTTTATAATTTTTTCACCCCATTCCCTTCAATTTTTCACTTTTCTTTCTCGGTAATTTCTGGCTTCTCCTCTGTCCAGCAAAAACGCAACACTACCGCCCGTTTTCTCTTTCCATCACCGGCGGCTAAATCTCTTCAACTGAAATATAACTGCATTACTTAAGAGATCAACACGTTTCATTTCTTAAGCATTCTTCAAAGAGTGTATCTAAAAGTGTTTCATTAAAACAAAATATCAAGCTGCTTACTTTGTTTTACTTTACATATTATCTTGTAAAGCAAAAGCGTCTATCCAAGCTGCTTGTTCCATTTCTGAATCATTCTTCAGTCTTGGTGAGGAACAACTATTTGCTGTTTACTTGTGTTTGATTGCAAGACACCAAGAAATAAATAAATAATTTGTTTCCAGTTGTTTCTCCAAAATTACTTTCCTTATTTCTTTCTCCTTCATCTCTCTGTCACTCATTCTCAAAATAAAATAGTAGCAAGCGTCCACCATTTATTACCTGAAGTTATTGGATTGCATATTTTTATATTTGGTATCCTCTTAACATTGCTGATAATAAGAAATATTTAAAATGGGTAGGTGGAAGCTGAAGACCATTGCCAGTTGCCGGCGGTGGTGTGGGCTGGCTTCGGCAATCAATAGTGGTGGCGGCAAGAGACAAAGAGGCCAGAAGGAGGAAAGGGGAGAAAGTTTTTGGGGGAAAGAAATGATGATACTCAAATGAGATATAAAGGGATCAGGAGGGAAAATAAGTGAAAAAGTAAATTTTTTTTTTAAATGTATAAGACAATGGCAGAATCGTGGCTATCCCTTCAAAGGGACGGACACGATTCACATGACGGGATCCCATCCAGTCAAGGCTTGACTGGATGGGGTCCCCATCCATGGGTCAAGATACGTTGACATTGGTATAAGAGTTATATCAAAGTTACACTACTGAATAACATTTTACAGAATAAATGTTCCATGCGATTAAGCATTGGGTCAAAAGACCACATCATGTAGATCATGCTCATGAAGTTTCATGTTAATTAGAAACTAATTTATGCTCTAATAGTACTCCATGTGATTAAAGTATAATATGATATCTAAAAGGGTTTTACTATGCTACTCCAAGAGTAGCCATACTCTTGGAGTATTATTTTATTTTTTTTATTTTTATTTTTGTTTATTTTTATTTTTTTAAAATTTTATTTTAAGAAACAATATAAAAGAATTTAAATTTTTTTTCAAAGAATTTAAATTTTTTTTCAAAAAATTTAAAAAAATTAAGGAATTCTTTTTACT
>JASKGM010001340.1:0-12364 GCA_034509205.1 Ceratonia siliqua
TACACTATATGTATAATATATAAAATTAAAAATAATATTTTAATTCACACTAGTTCAACTGTGGTTATACCAGTGAAATGTGGATTACCCCTTTCATCGGTTCAATGACCGATCTATTTTTTAAAACATTGGGCTTAGACAATTTTGTTTCCTCTAACTTTATAAATATTTAATTTAGTCTTCCAATATTTAATTTAGATAATGTTGTATTTTATATTTTAAAAGTTTTCAATTAACTCTCTCCGTCATTTTTTTGTTTATCCACAAACAAAAAATGATAATGTTGTAGTTAATTAATAAAGGTAGACTTATTGTTGTCTACATAGAGTAACTATTTAATAAATCATTAAGTAAAACTACACTAAATAACATAGAAAAATGAGAAGGAGAGGGGAAATTTATATGAATCTGGTGTGATTTTACTTAATAATTTACCAAGTAATCACTTTATATGAATAACAATAAGATTACTATCACGTCCTAATTTAGAACACGTGATCGGCATAGGAAATCACTATCCAAAAAATTTCCTACCAGCCTAAAATACTCATGCAATTTATATCAATTATACTCATCTTTTAATGGATAATAAAGATAAATATGCTTTTATAAAAATTTACTAAATCAATAATTTATTAAAAATTTCGACAGAGTTTTTCCTGAAATATGGACTATCTCAGGGTACAAATCTGTGAAAAACAAAGGTGGACAGGCCCACCATCAAGCAAAAGCCTCAATGGCTTATCAAAAAAATAATAAATGGTCTATCATAGACTATATATCCAAATTACACTTAATTATGCAATTATAATTACAGACCATGAAATAACAAAAAATGCAAATAAATCCTATCCAGCGTCTGTCCACACTTTCTCAAGTATACTCTAATACTACTACTCAGGGTAATGCTTACCAATTCAATTAGCTAGTTCGAAGGGTGCAGGCGGAGCAGAAGGAAGTTCATTAGTGACATGATTTGAAAATATTAAAGTTGAGGGGTGAGTCTACCGACTCAGTGAATGGAAATCAGACTTACCAATTGATACATAAACTCTTATATGTAAAGTACATTACTGCTAAAAATAATATGAAATCTCATTCAGTACTTTTTAGACATAATAAGCACCTAATGTACCTTACATTTAGGAAAGAAAATAACTTTTACTTCATAATCATAATCTTAAATAATATGAAATTCAAAGAGACATTATGTCAACTGATACTTCAGTCAAAATATAAATTTCCTAGGATTCATAACAATATAAGGGGAGAACCTAAATTGAGAAAAATAGTATTCCCACTCTAGAGGATAAATCTCAACTAGAGGGTAATCCGATTCTCACCTTCGAGAACTGCACTTACCAAAGGGAAATAGTAACTTTCCTGTTCTCTTCCGGAGCATTCTCATTCAGAGGAATCCATTCATCATAAAACTCAATCTTCTATCAAGAACTGCACTTACTGACAGAAGTACCCTTTATTAGGAACTGCCCTCAATTGATAAAGGTTGCGACCTAAGTGCACCTAGTGGTTTACGGACCCCAAAATACAGTTCTAAAATACTTTTATAATTCTCATACCATTCATACTTTCATAATATTAAAATTCAGATATTTTTCATACTGTGGAACATAATAATAAGTTTCAAATATATGTATTTATATTACTTTCCTCAAAATTATTCCAAATCATACTCAAACAAAATCATTGAGCCACAAATTAAAATTTAACAATTTAGTCATCAAGAGATAAGTAAGAATCCACTCACATTGCTAAAATTGGAGACTTAATAATTAAGCTCCAAATATTTATACTTTAAGATTGAGTTGGTTCCAATGGATTGATTTCAGATAACCCTATGTGCAAACATATATGCATCACATATCAGTATACTAAGTTTGCCACCATTTTTCTATTATGACTCTAATAAACTAGGAGAGGACTTAGCTTGCATAACTATGATTTTTAGTTCAACCATACTTGAACAAGAATAGATTTATAGTAAAACTTCCGAATTTACAACCATTTGAAAATGGTTAGAATTTCATGTATATCTTTATATATACATATATATAAATATAGTGAGATGTTTGTATTTCACCATGAAACACCTCAAAATAAACTCAACTAGTATTTTCAAAGTTAGAGGTTATCAATAGTATGGAGTCCAAAAGATACTTTGCTGGCTTAGAAACATGAATTTGAAACTAAACTTTCTCTCCAACATTTTAGCAAACACTTGGTGTGCATCCTAGAATTTAAGTCTAAATGGCCCATAACAGTTCATGAAATCGAATAAGGAATAAAGGAATGATAGTTCCAAATTGATTTAATACTATAGAGCATTAAAATTGCCTTACTTATAAGAAGAATGGCTTTGAAGAATTTGCTCCTCTTTCACATGGTCACACCACGTTATAGTGAGGGGGATTACTTGTCAATCTGGAAAATTCTCTCTTGATTAGAAATCAAGTTTTTGAAATTGCCATGTCTTTTCATTTTGATTGTTTTAGCAGAAGGATGGAGAAAAGCTCACTTACCCCTGAAAAAATGGAGTTGAATTCCAAAAAGAATGATCCAAAACTACTCTTCAACAAAGTCACCTCTTACGGGACGGCGGCACCGTGCAACGACAAGGCAGCGGCAGGGACATATGAGGAGGACGGCGATGGCGGTTGGGTGACGAGTGGCTGGTGAGCCGTAGAGGAGACGCGAGACAGCGGAGCTTCTCACAAGGGGACAGGGAAGATGCTGCAGGGGGGAAAGATAGAAACTTTGAGGTTTCTTTTGTTTTTAAATGGAAGGGAGGGACTAACTTGTAATTATAAAAAGTTAAATTTGCAAGTTAGTCCTTATACTTTAGGTTATTTATGTTGAGACCCCCACATTTTTTTCTATTTAAATTTTAGGGCATTACAACTACAATGTTAATTAACTAAACCGTCATCATTTTATAAAAAATAATTTGTCACTAATTATCACTTATTTCATATTTTTTTTTACATAATCTCATTATATATTTATTGAAAAAAATACTTTTTCAAATATTATATAAATTATTTTTGTAAAAGTAATATTTTCAATTTGTGAGTTTAAAATGTAAAAAAAGAATTATAAAAAATGAAAAAGAATAAACTAATAATCACTTATTCACAACGCACAAGTTGTTTGGCGGGTGCGTTCCCTTCATTTTCCATGTGGAAAAGAAGGATTCTTTTCTCTTCGTCTGAGTCGTCCAAAAATTTGGACAACCTAGATCATGCCACCTCAATTAAATTAAATAAAAAAAAATTGAAACACACATCTCTCCTTTCACTCCCGATCGAGCTGCTGGTCATCTTCGACAATTTGAGTGGATGAAGTTTGAATCACAATAGTAGATCATGGCTAGCCGTCATTGTTGTGGGTGGCTCGTGGTTGTCATCCTCTTTATTTCAAAACAAATTTAAAATGCACATCTCTCCCTTTTTTCCCAATCGGGCTGTTGGTCATCTTCGAAAGTTCGAATTGCCATTACTAGTCGTGGCTGGTCATCGTTGCTATGGGTGGCTTGTGGTCGTCATCCTCTCTCCTTTCGTCTCTTGCTTCCTCCCTCTTCTTCATCTTGTTTCACGTATTCTCTTCCTCTTTTTCCAATGGATATGCAACGAAGGAGAGAAGTTTCAAATTTTTTTTAAAATTTAATTTAAATGAGATAACATGATCTAGATTGTCTAAAAATTTAAAGACGAGAACAAAAACCAAATCCAAATCGTACAATGGAATAATGGACATTTTGCGTGGCTTTATGTGGTTGTACGTAGGGCGAGCCCGGTTTTGTCGATAAGGTACAACATAGAAGCAGCCAGGATTCGATGAACCCATCCTCTCATCCTAACCGGTCTAAGTAAGTACTGTAGACCATAGAATGATATTGGCTCCAAACTTTTTATAATTAAAATGTAAATGTGCATTTAAAAATTGAGGCCGGTTCATCTATAAACCGGTCAATTATTTAATAAATACTTTTATCAATTTTATTAATATTTGTCTTACTACCTTAAACAAGTTTTTATATAATTTTACTGAGGAAGTGGTGTTTGACCACTCATTGCCGACGCTAACAAGCGGTCTAGATTTGATTAGAGGTATTTTCACCAATCAGCGACGCACGCTGGTAATGAAGAACGGGTCATAAAATGCCAATTCCTAATATTTCCTCTGTTTTTCTTTTTTAATATGCAGTATGAGCTGGTTCTTCACTGTCTTGCACTGCACATTTGTCACCACCATTTATTTATTTATTATTTATTATTTTTATTTTTTAGTCACATCGGCCGATTGAATTGTGTAGTTTAAGAACATTGAAACGTTGTTAGTTAAATTTGATTTATAAAAAAAGTTTATAAATTAATGGTAAATGAGTTGCCAAGAAAAATTAAAATTAAAATTTATTTTTGAAAAAAAATTCATTCAATATAATCTTCTAATATTTATTTTTAGATTAGCAGCTATTTATGTATTAGATTAAGGGTCATTTAGATAGGCTCTTTTTAAAAAAATCTTTTAAAAAAATTTCTTTAGTAAAAAATAGTATTTAAAATAGACTTATAAAAAAAGTATATAAAAAAATTAAATGACTTTTTAAAGTTAGAAATTATAATTTTAATTAAAATTTATAAAAGAATAATTGATATTTTTTAATAAAAGTTTTAAATGAAAATACCTTTTTAATATTTATTAATTATAATTCATACTTAATTTATCTTTTTTAATAATTTTATTGATAAAAAATATTTTTATATTTTTGTATTTAAATGAATCTTATAATTTAAAAATATTTTTTAATAATTATATCTAAATGTAAAATAATTTTTATTTTTAATAAAAATATTTTTAATTGAATTACTTCCATAAGAATAACAAAAGGAACATTTTATTAAGGAATAAACATTAAAAGATAAAATTCAAAAAAATCAAATATTTTAAAAATTAAATTAAAATTTTTTTAATCTTATAAAAGACAAAACAGTAATTTAATTTATATATTTTATAAATCAAATTTATCGAAAGACTAGTCAAAACCGTGAACCATGGGCGGACGCCAGAGTCGCTTTCGGGCATCTTCGGACTTGGGTGCCCTGTGATCGGGATTTTCCAACGGAACCATCATTTTTATTTCTTCTATTTTTTTTTAAAATCATGTGGTTACTATTCCTTAGTATTATATGTTTTCTTAAAATTTCTTAAATAAAAATTAAATTTGACCTAATTTAAAAAAAATTAAATAACCCTAAGAAAAGATTTGAATTTAAATCCTTGCTTACTGCTAAGGGCTAAACAATTAAACTAACTAATACCTTTCTATATTTATTAATATAGATAATCTATTTTAAATTAAATTATGGAAAAAGATTAGTTGAAATATATGTTCAAGATGTTATTTGATAGCAACATTTAAAAAAAAATTAAGTTCTATTAAAAGTAAACTTAGCTTTACCCTTTTAGATTAATACTATGTCTGTAAGTGTAAAAGTTTGTTTAGACAAAATTAAGTAGTACAAACATAAAATGCATTGTTGTAAAATTGATCTAGGACAAATCATCCTTATTTTTTAAAGTTGAGTAATATAATATTTAATATATTTTTTATATTTTAAAAATAATACTTAAATTCTTTATAAATATATGAATATATTAATTTTTTTCAATTATTTGTAATATTTATATTAAGAATAAATTAATATTTTTATATATTTACAAAGAAATTAAAAGTTATTTTGCTGTGTTATATTACTATTTACTGGTCCTATGCTCGGTGCGATGTAGGAAAATTTTAAAAAATTAAATTATCTATATAAAAAATTAAAATAAATTATATACATATAAGCTAAAGTTAAAAAAACATAAAGATAAACATTAAAAAAGTTGTTTGTAAAGAATATTAATAATCTTTAGATTCAAATAGCATAGCCAATTATATTAATTTATTTTATTTTAAAAAAAATAGTTTATATGATTTTTGAATATTTATACCCATTATATTATTATAATATTGTTATTTGTTAAATTTAAATAAATATTATTACACTCAATAGGAATAATATATAAAAGGCTAATATTATTGTAAAATTGAATTAAGAATTTTTTATTTGCTCACCAAGTTTTATGTCATATATATTACTCAATTTTGTGTTATTACCTGTTATTTATAGCTCATTAAGTTATTATACAAACAATTCTTTTAAGAGAAAATCTAATAAAGGAAAGTATGTACTACATGTCAAAATTGATTTTGAAGAGAAAAAATTGAAGGAGAGAGTGACACATGTCATTGCTAATAATTATTTTTATTATATATAAAGATTATACCTTAAAATAATTTACCCTAAAATTCTACTATTCTGGTTATGAAGAAACAGAAGATAAGAAAGAAAATTAGGCATGTAGGTGAGAAAAAGGAAAACTATTAACCAATTGTTATTCCCCATTTGACTTTTAATTTTAAATTACAAATTTTATTTTTGTAAAAAAAATTTAATTTTAATTTATATAAAAATCAAATTAAATACTTTTGGAATTAATTGCAGCGGTACCACTTAATTATCCCAAGTGGCCCAACTCTAATTTATAATATGCAATGCAAGCTGCATCTCTTTCCATCATCTATATAAATTAAATGCATAATTCTAATCCTTTTAAGAAACTATACAAATTATGATTTTTTAAATTTTTATTTAATTTTATAATATAAAATTATATTGAAATAATTTTAGCTTTTAAGTATTTTATGTATAGTGGAGAATTAGTATTATAATATATTGAGAGCTCAAATCATTACTTTCCCTCTGTTTATTAGTAAAAATAAAAAATAAAAGTATAATATATTAGTATATTGATATTTTTTTAATTTCATTTTAAATAAATTATAATTTAAAAAATCTAAATAATTAGTTCATTAATTACAAAATTATTTTTATATTAAAATTTCTTTCCTCGCTAAAAAAACTACAACTCCTTTGTTTTTTTAATAATCATTTTTATCAGCTAATATTTTGGCTAAGCAATCATCTGTATGGTTGCATAACTTGCATTTTGACGAAATAATATTTTTGTTTTTCATTTATATTTTGTTTATGGTTAATAAATTTAAACAACCGTTACTTTAATTTTAATATTTTAAATAAAATAAAATTTTTAAGATTACTGTATTCAATATACTATTATTGGATCCACAATGTTTTTTGATATGTTATATCAATTTTATTATTATTTTTTTAAATTTTCACTTACCTTATAAATATAAGAATCTCTTATAACAATATATAAGATATTATAACATATAAAATACCATAAATAAAAAATTCCATAAATTGGGCTGAAATTTCTGGAAGATGACTTCCCCCTTGTTTTTAGTTATCGTTAACTGGCAAGCCAACTGGGACTAAACAGTCAGCTTCCGCCGCGTTTTTCCACACCCTCTCTCTCCATTCCTCTTTTTCTTTCTCTTGCCTCTCTCTTCTTTTCATTCTTCTTCAGTCTTCTACGTCACAAGTCTTTAGCTGATCGGGCAAGGTCCATATTACCTTTGCAGCAAGGAAATGGCCTGCTATTTGATACCCATAATCAGATCCTTCCCCAAAGCAACTTCCTGCATTTTCTTTTTGTTTCTACTGTCTTGCACTTGCTTCACCTCAACAGGTTCGTCCATTAATGATGATTTTCTCATTAGATTTTTCGAATTTTAGCTGTTATTATGTCTTCTTTGATGGATTTTCCCATTCTTATTCATCTTAAAAGCAGTTTCCACTTTTGCTGGTTTTTCATTTCTTGGTGCGTGGACCTTGCGGTCTGTGAATTCGAATACGTATTCGAGAAATATGGCAGGCTTCGTTCTTTGATTTTGATAAAGAAAGTGGGTTTTTTCTTTGAATGTGAAAAGTTTTGTTCATTATTTTAACTTCTGGCGGCTTTTCCTGTTGATGGCAATGGTTTTAGTTATGGAACAATGAAATAGGTGAAATTGATATTCCGATTTCAGTTATAGCTATTGAGCTTGGGTTTTATTTTCGTAATAAAAAGGCATGTGCTATAGTTGACCTAGTATTTGAATTTTTTTGTGTATTGAAAAGAAAAGAACATGTTCAAGTTGAAATATGATTATCAGACCATGATTTGTGCTTAAGAAGTCATATAAGTAGGGATATGAGAAATGGGTTTTTACTGTTAGTCGCCGGTTTTTCCTATAAATTGAAAACTTTATTGATAAAGGTATTTCCTTTGTTGAGGTCTTAATATTGTCCAGTTCTTTATAATTATTACAGGATTTTATTATGTCCTGGTAATATTTTCTTGTTTGATTTCCTTTTTTTTTTTTTTTAAGAAAGTACTTAAGCAAGTGTGGAAATTATGTATATCGCAAAATTTCTATACTTTTCGTGTCTATAATAACCAGTGTCATTTTCAACATTTTCCTTGTCATATTTTTCTTTTTTTTCTTAATGAATTTCCTCTTCAATCTCTCTAATTTTTGACTGGTTCTTTATGTTTTAGAAGCATATGATGCACTTGATCCAAATGGAAATATCACAATCAAATGGGATCTCATGAGTTGGACTCCAGATGGTTATGTTGTAAGTTCAATATTACCTATTATAGCAAGTCCTTTCTCATATAATTAGGCCTCATATAAAAAAGTTTTGGCTCTTTTTCTCTCTATTGGTTGTGCACATATTTCTTGATGGATCAGCATGTTCATGTTAGTTGCATTTCATACTGCGATATATATCAACTTTTTCTTGAACTAATATAATTATTAGAAACTTCACGGGGTTTGAATTTCAAACTTCTAATTTGCTTGTTTAGAAATTTTCCAGGTGTGTAATTAAGTTTTAAAATTATTGAATGAACTCAAATATATAAATGTTCATATATACATTCGTGTCTACAGCATTTTTAAATCAATTTAACCTGTTTTTATTCACGGGTTATCTAGATATCTAAGAAACAATTGAATGGACAGGCTGTTGTCACAATAAACAACTTTCAACAATATCGTCATATTCCAGCACCAGGATGGTCACTAGGATGGACATGGGCAAAGAAGGAGGTAATATGGAGCATGATGGGAGGGCAGGCCACTGAACAAGGGGATTGTTCTAAGTATAAGGAGAACGTCCCACATTGCTGTAAAAAGGACCCAACAATTGTAGATTTACTTCCAGGAACACCTTACAATCAGCAAATTGCTAATTGCTGCAAAGGTGGGGTAATTAGCTCATGGGCGCAGGATCCAATCAATGCAGTTGCTGCATTCCAGGTAAGTGTTGGTAGAGGTGGAACCACTAACAAAACAGTCAAAGTGCCTAAGAACTTCACCCTGAAAGCACCAGGACCAGGTTATACTTGTGGGCCAGCAAAAATTGTGAGACCCACTCAATTCATACAGGCAGACAAAAGGAGGGTGACCCAAGCACTCAGTAAGTTAATGGCAACCTCCTCCTCTTGCTTCAACTAAATGCAACCATAAGTTGTAGATTTTGTTGGTATCAGAATCTGACTCTCTCTTGTACTGAATTCTGTGATTAAGTTTGAAAATAACATTCTGAATTGACATTCTTATGGGTTCCTATTAGCAAGATCCAAGTAAAAAATCATTTATAGTTGAGTTGAACTTGACATTACACTGATTTATTGCAGTGACATGGAACGTGACATGCACATATTCACAATTTCTAGCTCAGAAAACTCCCACTTGCTGCGTCTCTCTTTCGTCTTTCTACAATGATACTATTGTACCGTGCCCGACATGTGCATGTGGCTGCCAGGGCAATTCATCTCAACCAGGGAGCTGTGTAGAGTAAGTTTCATCATTAAGGACATTGTGATTGCCTCATAAACATAAATGGAGATTATACACTCTTATATATGTCTCTCTTCTGTGTGTGTACAGGGCAGATTCACCATATTTACAGTCAGTTGTTTCTGGCTCTGGAAAGAATAGTTATACACCTTTGGTTCAATGTACTAGTCATATGTGCCCAATCCGAGTTCACTGGCATGTTAAGCTTAACTACAAGGAGTACTGGCGTGTGAAGGTCACTATCACTAATTTTAATTACAGGATGAATTATTCTGAATGGAACTTGGTTGTTCAACACCCAAACTTTGACAATCTGACCCAACTTTTCAGTTTCAACTACAAGTCATTAACTCCTTATGGAACAATAAGTAAGTGAGAATTTGACTTACCGATGCTCTTGTCTAAAGGAATTTGTTCTGTTATTATATCTGGTGAACACTCTATGATTATCAATAGGTTGTTAATTTTCTGGGGTAGTTGATCTCTTTATGATATTCTGAATTTTCTGGTCAATATCTTAGTATGGGCAATGAATAGTTCTTGTTGGGAAAATCTTAACTCTTGAGTTACTTCTCAACAGATGATACAGCAATGCTGTGGGGAGTTAAGTTCTACAATGATTTGCTCACACAAGCTGGCCCTCTTGGTAATGTACAGTCAGAGCTACTCTTTCGAAAGGATAAATCAACATTTACTTTTGACAAGGGTTGGGCTTTTCCCCGGAGGATCTATTTCAATGGAGACAATTGTGTGATGCCACCACCAGATGCTTATCCATGGCTGCCTAACGCCGGTTCCCGGCAAGAGG
Source organism: Ceratonia siliqua (assembly GCA_034509205.1). NCBI lineage: Eukaryota > Viridiplantae > Streptophyta > Magnoliopsida > Fabales > Fabaceae > Ceratonia > Ceratonia siliqua. The sequence continues at coordinate 10,650 of JASKGM010001340.1, forward strand.
TTTCCCTGCTTGCTTTACTGATGAGTTCCTTGGTAGCCTTAGTATTCTACGCATATGCTTAAAGCTCCTATACTTGGTACACTTAGTTTTCTCAAATTTTGGATGTCAATTTGAAATTTGATGCAAGCTGAAGGATGACATCCAGTGGCAATTCAAGACTAACTCAGGTTTCCTATATCATTTGTTACACGGATTCAGTGAGTTAGTTATTGAATTTGCTACTGTATTGTTATATCTGTGTGTTGTAATGTAATTATAACTGTAACTATAATAAAATATACAAGAACACATCACACGGAACATTGGACTTTGATCTTCATTTTTGTCCTTCAGTTCTCAGCCCTCATTCATCTAGTCTCTGTAATTTTCAGTGTTTTGCAGTAAGGCTTCCTACTTTACATAAGGATATTTGGTATGAACCTCAATATCGTCTAAAGTAAGAAACAGAATCAAATACAGATGAGTAATGTTACTTATACAAGCTTTATTCACAAACTGTTGAGGTAGTTGTATATGAATTTGACAGAAAAATGTTTCAATGTGACTACTTAAATTCAGATATAGTCATCTCAACACTTTATACACAGTTTGTGAATGTTTATGTAAGTAGCATTATTTTTTTATAAGAGTACCTACTTTGCATAAGTATGTTACTGTATGATTAGACTGAGTAATGCTGTGTGTATGAACTTAATTCACAAACTGTGAATAAATTGTTGAGATGACTACATATGAATTTGATAGAAAAAAATTTAAGTTTACTTTAATACAGATGTAGCAATTTTAACAGTTTGTGAATGAACTCTGTGTAAATGGTGTTATTCTTTTTAAGTCATCTTGCAATACCAGCAAGTCATGAAACAGATAAAATCGTTGTTGGGAGTTATATTTAGCATGGATTTAATGCTTATATATCAGAAAATACGTAGGCATGATTCTGAAGAATGACTTGAATCTTTATACCTGTAGTGGGCATTATCTGTATCTATGTATCCTTGGCTTCAAAATTTCCACAAAACGATTGCAATTCTTTATGTACAAATTCACCAAAAAGATGATAACAGGAAACGCAGAGAGAAGATGAATGCTGAGAAGTTGAGTAGGTTTAGAGGAGCAGAGTTAGGGAGAAATGGGTATGTATCAGGTGGAGTTAGCATGCATTCTTCACCATTAAAGTAGACCTTGCGAGGGAATGCCCACCCCTCTTTAAAGGTGAAAGTATCCTTGTCCTTCCGAAGAAGCACCTCTGACTGAACATTCCCAGATGGCCAGTCTTCCATTAACAGATCAATATAGTACTTCATGCCATAGAACTAAACATGGGGATGGAACAAACTACATAAACCATACAAAACAAACTGATTTCAGACATAGATAATTAATGAATTGTAGAAGAAAACATAGTTGCTGGCACTTAGGGACTGGTAGGAAAGCACACGGTTGTAATCAAAGCTGAATACTTGGTTGACGTTGTTAAGATTTGGATGCTGGAGAGCAAGAGTCCAAAGAGAGTAATTCATTCTGTAATTGAAATTTGTTATGGCGATCTTTACTCGCCAATACTCCTTATAGTTGAGCTTCACATGCACCCTGATTAGTGCTGTCAAACGGGGCGGGACTCAACCCGCCCCTTAAACGGGGCGGGGCGGGCTGGCAAATGCCAACCCGCCCCGCCCTTGGTGGGAGGGTTGGCGGGGCGGCCCGCCACCCCGCCC
>JASKGM010001351.1:0-12363 GCA_034509205.1 Ceratonia siliqua
TCAACCCAGAAAAGTCCCCTCTGATTCCTCTGTTTCGTTCCCTCTCAAAGACTTCCCAAACTCGCCCCAGTCTTCTCAGTTATCCTCTGTTTTCCCATTCCAAAAATCTCCCCTTTTTTGATTTCCAGAAATTCAACCAAAAAAAAAAACGTGAAGCTCTACATTTTCTCCCTTCTCCTCCTCATTTCAGAGTTATCTCATCCGTCGCCCCTTTGTCGTTGGTTCTATGCGCCTTATAACTGCGAAAAGGGACAAAATCCCTTGATTTCTAGCTGGGGAATCAAGTCTGGGACGCCAACGCAGGAGAGATTTGCATGTGCGTGGTTGGCACCCACCGAAAGCAACCTAGAGCCACTGCAGAAATGGACGATACGCAGATATAAGAGGTACCGAGGTGAAAAGGACGTGAGGTACTAGGGTTTCAGGAGTCTAAAGCGTAGAGGGAAGAGGGCAGCGTCGCAGAGAAGGAAAGCAAAGTTGTGGGAGACAGAGGTGAAAGTGGCCAAAAAAATGGTACAGATGTCGGGGGTTGCAGCGTCTTCGGCTAGTGAGGTTATGCGCGTGAAAAAGAAAGAAGCCGGGTCCCGAATCTGGTTCAGGTCAGTTGACTGGGCTTGACCGAATCCAAGGGTTCTGGGCAAGGGATTGGGCTTGAGGGGAGAGTTGGGCTGGATTGCATTTGTGGGCTCCAATTTTTGGTGTTGGGTCCTCCTTTTTTTGTTCATTGGCCCCTTTCTCATCCTTTTTTTTTGGTTGTTTTTTTTCCTTTTTTTTTCTTTGTTTTATTTTAATTAGTAACAATTGTTTTCTTATCAATTTTTCTTTTCTATTATTTATTTCTTTTCGAATTTTTTTATATGAACTTCTTTTAATTAATATAATTTTTTTTTAGCCTGGACAAAATCTAGTGTTTACACATGGTGTCATTTGAGTTCTTTTTTACTTTAACAGACCCATTTGCAGCTTATTGCCCTCTTATTAGAAGGAAAAGGAATTTGGCTCCAAGTATGATTTCTTATCAAGGCATGATATTCCTCATCCATAGCCTTCTTTTAGTATGGTTGAGATAGAGCTTCAGTTGCTGAATTAGGTTTTGTTCAATAAAGAAGACCTTAAGCTTGAATGTCCCCACCTTAGCCCTTTTAGTATAGGATGTGAGTGAAGGAGAGGGGGATTAGGTGCAATTTCTTATTCTAGTTAAGCTATTCTAAGTGTTGAGTTTAACTTTGAAGGCTCTACTATTATAGCCAAGTTTTCATTTGGAGGGCATGGTTCATTGTGATCTAGTACTGGTACACCTAAATTGGAACTAGGAACATTATGATTAAGCTTGATTGACACAATGGAATGAGTGAAGCAATTTTCATTAGTAACATTCTATTATAGAGATGTTAAATTTAAAGGAAATGATGCTTGTACATGGTGTGACAGTGAGGAGCTGAGCTTTGGTTGTTCAGAGGTTTGTAATACAAAGGAAAAGGATGACTCATTAAATAGAACATTCCTTGACCAGTACACTTTCTCTGATGTATCTAAACATCTATAGCCCTTCTAATTGTCACTGTATTTAAGGAATATGCACATGATTGATCTAAAATTTATTTTTTGTTTGTTGAATAACCTAATATTTGGATAAAAAACACACCCAAAAATCTTCAGTGAATGGTAGTATAGTTTAGTGTGGAATAATGTTTTAAGGGGGACTCATGATTCAAGCTAGAAGTAGGCAATCTATTGCTCAAGATCACTGATATTTTAAAGGCTAGGTCCCAAAATTTCAAGGGTAAGTGTGCTCTAGCTAAGAGAGCCAGGTCATGTTCTACAATTGTTCTATGCTTTATCTTTGTAGTGCCATTTTGCTAATGAAAGTGAGGACATGAGACATGATGGTTAGTGAGAAATGAAGTGAAGGCTCTGAACTCATCCCCCATAGTTAAATTGAAATGTCTTTATTTTCATGCCAATTTGGTTTTTCTGCAAGTGTCTTAAATGTTTGAATGTTGGAAGTGCTTCAGACTTGGACTTGAGCATATGAATCCCTATGTATTTAGAGAAGGCATCTATAAACCTTATGTAATAGCTGAATCTGCAAGAGGAAATAAATGAAGAGGGTCCCCATAGGTCTATGTGAATTAGTTGTAATAGCTTATCATAAGAAGTGGAAGAGGTGGTGTATGGTAAATTGTGTATTTTACCCAGACAACAAAAGCTACAAAACAATGAAGCATTTTTATTCATTGAAAGAAAGTTATAACTTTTGAGAACATAATCCCTCATCACAAAAGAAGGGTGACCCAACCTACAATGCCACTTATAAAACTGAGAGGAATTTGCACAATTAAGAGATATAGTTGATTCTTGAATTAAATTTGTCTTATAGGGCTGAGATAGGGGTACTTGTGAGGTTGTTGTGATTGAACTTAAATTTCTGGACTGAAAAAGGGTGAGAGAGAAACAAGGTTTCCTTGTACATGGGAGAAGGGTTAAGATATTGTGTGGAGCTTGTCAAAGACATATAATCCACCCCTAATGATTCCCTTAGGGAGAATAGCTTAGGTTACCTAGTTTTTAATGAGACAATAGCTAGGATGAAACTCCAAAAACACCTTGTTATCTGTAGTAAATTGTGAAACACTGAGAAAGCTTCTAGTGATGTTGATACATGAAGCAAATTAAGTAAAGTGATGTTAAAATAGAATGTCCTATATGATTAATCGACATACTATTACCATTGCCTACGAAAACCTTCTCTTTACATTAGTGCTGCTTCTTTGTTGTCAAATTGCTGAATTACAAGAGGTCTTTAGAAAGATTGATGATGCGGAACCTAAACAATCAATACTTAAATCCCTCACCGAAATGATAAAGAAGCCTAATCAAGAAACTAAACTAAGTTTGCAATCTGATCCTTAATTGACCCACGCAATTAAGAACCAAGATTATACGCAGAATCAAGAAAAGAATACGCCACAAGCACACACACACACTTGATAAGTAATCTTGTTCTTAGAGTAACACAAAGAAGAAAAGAATCTCCCTTTGCAAAAGCACTATGGCCAAAATCCGAATGTATATCAAATCTCTTTTTTACATGCTTAGAAGAGGTTTTTTTATAGCTTCTTAAAAAGTTAACCTGGGCTAAGTCCAAACACATGTGACTAATTAATAAGCCCACCCAACACATAAGTGTCACCTAACTAATGATATCACATGATTGGTACATGATCTTTTACTTACATAATGGGCTTCCAATATTACATATTTAAGCTTGTGTAGTTGGCCCACAAGTCTCCAAAAGGTTAATCAACTTGACCAGCCCCTTGTCTTCACATGTTGTCTCTCTTGACTCCACCGAAGGTCCACCATAAGCCTTATCATGCTTCTTCATTCCCAAGTTAATGATACACTGCACAAAAGCTTGCAACAATTCTTTCATCTTCTTTGCTCTCAGTCTTATCATTAGACCACTTGGAATCTTCAAAGAATCTCCATGCTTCTCACGTGCTCTTGGGCTGCTCACATCATCGATTTGTTTATTCTTCCTCTTTGTGACTAGAAGCTTCCTCTTTGATTCACATTGTTACCTCCATAATTTGTTGACTATTTCTTTATTCTACAAGATTCACTAATGGTGTAGTCACTTCTTAGTCATGTAACAGAATTTCCACTTCTTTTATGGTGTAGTCACCAATTCTGGAAGAAATCATTATGACAAAAGAATTGAACTTTTCAGGAAAGCCATCTAAGATGGAATCTATGTGATCAGATAATGGCATTGTGTGTCCTACAAAAATGAGCATAGCTACACATCGTTTGATCTTTGACAAATACTCAGTGACTGACAATGAATATTACTTCGCATTTTGTAACTACATCTTTAACAATTTCACTCTAGCCTTTGTTTGTGAACGAAAATGAGCCTTTACTCTCTCGCATATTTGATATGAGTATTCGCAGCCCACAATGTGCACAAGTATTGACTCAGCATGGATGACAGCAGCCATGACATTAGAAGCTGATCTTGTTGCTCCCATTCTAAGTAAACTGGAGAGAATTGATAAGTGTCATCGTCTTCTTTAGTTTGGAATTTTAATGGAATGGCAATAGGGTTGTCAAAAAATCTTCTAAGTTTATAACCATGGATCATAGCTATAACTTACTAGCGTCATAACAAATAATTGCTATCATCCAATTTGAATGAAGGAACATGATTGAAGTTGACTGGAGATCCCTTCGTAGGTGCAGCCAAGGAATGATTCATCGACAAATCCTTCCATTGACAAATCTTCAAAGCTCTAATACCATAATAGGATTATGAGATATGAACATAATGAATAAAGGGACGATTTACAGTAGAATTCAAAACCAATGTACATTGACTTATAACAAAGAGGGAGAGAAGCTAAGGAAACAAATTGTAACTAACAACAACTGACTTGAAACATTATGTAACTAATTCTACAACAAAAACTACAGTTCTCTAAGTAACTACGAACTAAGTAAGCATGACTTAGCAAATAGTTACCAGATCATCACCATTGCCTAACAAGCTCTAGTGTGATAACTCATCATGGGCAAAAAATGGGTAAACATATAAGGAATTAGAAAAACTCTCTTGACCCTGCTATAGAACAGCCTCGAAATTTGTAGGCATTGTAATTTTTTTAAAGTTGGAGGGTGATGCTGGGGTGCGTGGATGTTGAATGTCCTTCTTCCAAACTTGCATCTAAGGGTCCATGAGGGATATGGGGTTCTATATTTCTCCAAAAAATGTAGTGTGTTGGTGAGGGAGATGAAAGAAAAGGGAAATTGGAGGATTAATGGTATATCATGGGTATAATAGTAAAAGCACTTAAGTCATGTGATGTGCATGTAACATAGAAAATCTTAGAGATAACGTCTGACTTAAATGATAGGGTGTATTTTGCAAAGGGCTAATAAATCATGGAGGACATTGCAATTTTTAAAAGATAAGAGAGAAAATTGCAATTGAACCAATAGATCGGGGTGAATAAGTACAATTTTCCCTTTAAAATATGATAAAACTACTCATCATTTTAAAATATAATAACTAAATTCTAAACCCTAAAAATACTATCTAAACCCTACACATTAAAAGTCATAAACTCTTAAAATAAAATCCATTTTATTTTATTATATTATAGGTTTTAGTTATTTTTCTTTTTAGAGAAGCCAAGAGTAACCTTAAGGTTTCCTTAAGCACAAAGGATGGACACTGATGAACCATGAGTGACCTTAAGGTCTCCGTAAGTTCGTATACCAACCGATCATACAATTTTAAAATAGTTTTTAAATTTTCATTTCCTCTCAATTTTAGAAGTCAATTTTTAAACTTTCCTTCAATCAAATTTCAAAAGTTTTGTTTTCTAAAAATACAAAAAATAGAAATCTTTTTTTTAAAAAAAAAAAACTTTCTTTTCCTCAAAAAAAAAGGGAGAAGATTTTGTTTCATAAAAATTTTAAAGGAGATTTTATCTCATTTTCAAATAAATCTTATTTGAAATACAAAAAAAAGGGTTCTGGTTTCATCAAAATAATTCCATAAATTTATAAAAAAAATCACAAAAAATGAATTTCATCTTTCCAAAATAATGAAGAGAATTTTATCTTTTAAAAAAAATACAAGAAGATTTTAAATTCCAAAAAAAAGAAAAAAGGAAAAAAAGGAGAAGAAAAGAGACTTTGTTTCTTTTAAATTTCCATGAAGAAATTTCATCTCATTTCCAAAATGAACCATGTTTTGAAAAAACAAAAAAGATTTATTTTGTTTCTCCAGTTCACTTCAATAATTTAAAAAAAATAATAGAAAATGAAAATTTTGAAGAGTGTAAGGAAATGAAGCTAATTGGTTTTATGAATGAAGATCTAATTAGCTTTCATTGGCTTTTACTTTTCAAAAAAAGGTTTAAAAACGATTATCAACTCACCAAAATTTTCTATGATTGAACTACGTGAACTTTGATCTTTATCACAGGGTATGTATACTCTAGGTTATCATCCTAGGTCAAGTCTGTCTTTGTACATATTTTTATTTTCCCTTTATTCAATTTTTTTACCCCTTTGCATGTCTCAGTTAGGGATAATACAAATATATTTGAAGCCATGTAGTTTTGTACAATGAACCTTGGGGTGTCGTCCTTGTGACAAGTTCTAAGAGGTGCCTAACATATTTTCCATGCATAATCGACTTCAAACTCAATTTTCTAATTCAAAGACCTTTTGTCTTTGTTTTCAACAATTAAAATGTATTTTCTTAAAACAAAAATTTAAGGTGAGGACTCTATTATTTTTTTAAAAATCAATTTTGACGTTCCAATTTTCACAAGATGTCAAGGTTGACAATTCTATCACAAAAGAAGTCATATTTTTGTTTTTATATATATATATATATATATATATATTAAAGAAGCAACAAAAAGAAGAAAAGAAATAGAAGTACCTGAATACCAGAATGGTGATAAAGATCGAAGAGTGACTGATGCAAAGTGATTAGCCAACTCAGCACCAACGGTGCTGTTGACTTAGTCAACCTGTTTTCTTTCCTGAATTTCTGTTCTTTTTGGTTCATTAATTTGTATTTTCCACGCTGGCAGCCTGCTCTGTTTTTAGGTGTCTGTATTGTGGAGGTGAGACACTTTTGGGTTTTCTTGCTAGTTCTTGAACTTGAGAGCGATTCTCTTACAGTGAGATTCTGTAACAGCGAGAGGCTGTGATCTGCCGATGTTCTTGGTGTGATACCAGGTTCAGAGGAGTTACTTGTTTAGTTGAATATTATTACTGCTGTTAGTAGCATCACCTCTGGTGTTATTTCTATTCCTGGAACTTTGGGGTGTGTTTACTTCGTTAGTATATCTATCGCGGGATCAGTTGCTACTCTGCACCAAACTTGGTATCAAAGCCCACACCAAGCTTACCATTATGCCCGTTACCCGGAGTGAGAGTTCTCAGGCCGTCACTCGCGCTACCGAAGTGGAACAATCAGATCAACAACACCAGATCTCCCAACTCACCTTGGCACTGGCGCAAGTGAATCAGCAACTGAATGCAATTGATGAACGGCATTACCGTGAAGAAAGCCGACCACCGGATCGACGAGCCGAAGAGGACCTAGATGATGGATCCCCCAGGGACTACTCCCACAGAGGGTCACGGACCAGACATGACCGGGGGAGCTCATCCCACCATCAGGGAAGGGAGAGGCGATACCCATCAGTTGATGAGTTGTCTAAAAGAGTGAAAGTGGATGTTCCTGACTTCCACGAGCGAATGGACCCCAACGCCTTTGAAGACTAGCTGATGGCACTGGAAGATTATTTTGAGTGGTTTGCTATAGCAGAGGACAGGAAGGTGCGGTACGTGAGGATGAAGCTCAAGGGGCCAGCCAGGGCATGGTGGGCAAGCATGGAGGAACACCTGAGGCGCAACTGGAGGGCCAAAATTGCAGACTGGGAAGAGATGAAGGAGAGGTTGAAGGAGAAATACCTTCCGCTTAACCACGAGCAGGTTATGTTTGCTGCCATGTTGCAGTTGAAGCAAGCGACTACTACGGTCGATCAGTACACTGATAGATTCCACGAGCTCACAGTAAGAAGCAAAGTGGTCGAGACTGACCAACAAGCTTTGACAAGGTACTGTACAGGGCTCAGGGGGACCTCCAAAGAGAAATGGTGAGCGCCAAGTTGCTGACGGTGGAAGAGGCTTATCAGTTAGCCTTGCGTATTGAGCGACAAAGGACTACTTGGCCTGAAAAGAAGTATCAACCTGGAGACCTGAAACTGAACAATACCATGATGAATACAACGCCCCGATATGACGAACAACAAATCCACAGCGTTGGCGACCAAGTGCCAAAAGTTACGCCCAATGGAGAGGGACCACAGTGCTACAAGTGCAAGAAGTTCGGGCACTATGCAGTTGTGTGCCCTACCAAAGATAGGAAACTGGCCTATATATGTGAAACCGACATGGTACCCATTGAGATGAATGAAGGAAATGAGGTCGAAGAGGAACGGCAGGGAACAGAAGTGGAAGATGAGGAATTAGAACTTAGTCCCTTACCTAGCTGTTTGATCAACAAAGTGCTCCTGGGGACTAAGAGAGACGAGGAAGTTGATAACAAGAACATGCGCAGTAGCATCTTCCACACTCGTCTGGAGTATGGTGGTCGAGCCCTGGACGTCATCATCGACAATGGAAGCGGTATGAATGTGGTTTCTGAGACCGCAGTTCAACGCCTTGGACTCACCACAGAAGGACATCCCTGCCCATACAGGGTAAGCTGGGTTGATGAATCTAGCTCAGTGCTAAGTCAAGATGGCCATCCTATTGCTTTCTTCAGTGAGAAACTGAACCACAGCCGCCAACGATACTCCGCCTATGATATGGAGTTTTATGCGTTGGTCCAAACCCTGAAGCACTGGAGAACTTACCTATTACACCGAGAGTTCATACTCTACACCGACCATGAAGCATTGCGTCACCTCAACTCCCAAAACAAAGTGAACCTAAGACATGCTCGATGGATTGAATATGTACAGCAGTTTGACTTCCTAATCAAATACAAGGCAGGAGTGGAAAATCGTGTTGCCGATGCACTCAGTAGGAGACCACACTTACTTCACTTGGTTGCCACTCAGGTTCTGGGGTTTGACAACTTGCGGGACCAATACGCCACAGACGAGGACTTTGGCAAGGAATGGTTATCGTTGACTACAGGGGAGCCGGCCAGTAAGACCGAATATGCTATAAAGGATGGACACCTATTCTACGGCCATCGCTTGTGTGTTCCCTGCGGGTCCATTCGTGAGTTCATCGTTACTGAACTTCACGCAGGAGGGTTAGCTGGTCACTTCGGTTATGATAAGACGTATAAGCTCGTTGCGGATCGATTCTTTTGGCCACGCCTACGTCATGATGTGCACACCATAGTTAATCGTTGCCGGGTGTGCCAACTGAACAAGGGTACCAAGCAGCCTACGGGGCTATATACACCTCTGCCCATCCCTGAACGCCCATGGCAGCACATTAGCATGGACTTTGTCCTTGGTCTCCCCAAAACAGCTCGGAACCATGACTCGGTAATGGTGGTCGTAGACCAATTCTCAAAAATGGCCCATTTTATTCCTTGCAATAGAACTTTTGATGCTTCTCGGGTAGCCACCTTGTTTATGTAGGAGGTTATCCGTTTACATGGCCTTCCCCGGTCCATAATATCAGACAGGGATGTAAAGTTTGTCAGTTATTTCTGGAAGACCCTGTGGGCAAAGTTAGGCACCAAGCTGTCCTTCTCAAGTGCCTTCCACCCTCAGACAGACGGCCAAACGGAAGTCATCAATCGAAGCCTTGGTAATCTCCTGAGGTGTTTGATCACAAACCACCATACAGGCTGGGACCTCATCCTTCCCCACACCGAGTTTGCCTTCAACAACTCGGTTAACAGAACAACAGGGTCAACTCCTTTCGAGCTCGTGTATGGTCACCAACCGACTACCCCGGTGGACCTTAGCTCACTACCCGTTCCTCCCAGAACAAGCGCAGCGGGATTAGACTTCGCTAAGTACATGCAGAACCTTCATGCGGACATTCGCCAACAGATGGTTGTTAAAACTGATTCCTATGCTGCTGCGGTGAACTCCAAACGGAAGGACAGGCAATTTGAGGAGGGAGATTTGATCTTAATCAGGCTGCGACCCGAACGATTCCCCCCAGGGAGTTTCTCCAAACTCCATGCGAGGAGAGCTAAGAAGTTGGGAGTTAACGCTTACATTGTCGACTTGCCCGCTCAGTATGGCATTAGTCCCATCTTCAATGTGGAGGACCTCACGGCCTATCAGGGAGGAGATAATGCCTTAGATCCAGAAACAGAGGACCTCGGTCCTACCAGCAATTCCCCTCGCCTGCCACCAGGTCATCCACCGCATGAAGCTGCGCTCACTATCTGCGATCACCAGTTTGTTTCCACGAGGCGAGGCGGCTATTACAAGTTCCTCATTCGCTGGAAGCATAAACCATCGGCGGGAGCTGTATGGGTCCAAGCTGCAGAACTTGAACGCCTTAACCCAGAGATCTTCCACCAATATCTCCAACAATACTTGCCAGAGTCAAGCATGCTCAGGGAGGGTGGAACTGATGCAAAGTGATTAGCCAACTCAGCACCAACGATCCTGTTGACTTAGTCAACCTGTTTTCTTTCCTGAATTTCTGTTCTTTTTGGTTCATTAATTTGTATTTTCCACGCTGGCAGCCTGCTCTGTTTTTAGGTGTCTGTATTGTGGAGGTGAGACACTTTTGGGTTTTCTTGCTAGTTCTTGAACTTGAGAGCGATTCTCTTATAGTGAGATTCTGTAACAGCGAGAGGCTGTGATCCGCCGATGTTCTTGGTGTGATACCAGGTTTAGAGGAGTTACTTGTTTAGTTGAATATTATTACTACTGTTAGTTGCATTACCTCTGGTGTTATTTCTATTCCTGGAACTTTGGGGTGTGTTTACTTCGTTAGTATATCTATCGCGAGATCAGTTGCTACTCTGCACCAGTGACTGGAGAGGAAGAAGTTAGCAAGAAAAATGAAATGGGCTAGAGAAGATTGGGTGAATACCTTCAATTTGCGTACCATTATCGAACTCAAATTTAATTTTTAGCCTTTGTAGCTATACTCTAAGAACAATTTTTTATTTTTTATTTTCTTAGAATTTTTTAAAGGAAAATTTAAAAATTTAAAAAATCAAAGGAATTTTCTATTTTTTCTTTGTTATTTATTTATTTTTTAAATACTTATGTTTTGAAATGTTTTTTATTTTTATCAAAATTTTTTAGATTTTTTTAAATTATTTCTTTAAAAAATTATAAGTAAATAAAATAAAAAGTTACTTTGAGTATGAGTACTCCAAAATAGCATAACAAATACCTTAATTTTTTTTATCGCCAGATTTTCGAGTAGATTACTATCCAAACATTGGATGGTAATTCAAAATACAATTTTAATTTAGGACAGTATATGAAAATTATTTTCTTTTTCATTTTAAAATCTATACTTTTAATTTTTAAATTATATATGTAATTTGTAAATTTAATATTTATCATATTTTATATATTTTTATATTTTTATTGTGTAAATTTATATTTAATTTCTAAATTTTATAATATTATTTATTATTTATTATTTATTATTTATTTGTAAGTTTTTTGTTCATTTGTTCATTTGTATATTTATATTTTAGAATAATGATATTAAAATATTTAATTATAGATATTTTTAAATAATTAATTGACATTAATAAAGAAAATTTAATATAATTATATTAATTATTCAAAGAAATAAATATCAAACTTAGATTTGTTACAAAAAATAAGCAGAAATTACAATTCAAAAATTATTTTGATCTTGATCATTACAGTGATCATTTAGATCAAATTGAAAATTTCATGACAATCTTAAACTTAACAAAGCTGTTGTATCAAAATTAAAGTCATAATCAAAAGTTGGAAAATGAGAATGAGATCGCAGGAGACATATCAGGTCTATATTATTGCTGATCTCCTCCATAGGTGCAGGTGTAAATTTCGGATCATTCTCTCCATCAAATGTCCAATACCAACACCTTTCTACAAACCTTTCTCTATAAAGATCAACTTCTACTTGTTCAGGTGTCAGGAATCTTCTATTCTTATGCTTTGAAAGTGGACATCTAATTTTTCCATTGGCTAAAAGGATTTCTTGCTGACATGCAAAAGCAAGAAATTCTTGTACGCCTTGTAAAAATTTGTCTATAACCATGACGGCTAGGATTAAGTGTGTTATACATTCACCTACAATTTTCAGGAATTTTCATTTTTTGAAATAAATTATATGAATTAAAATTCCATTAGGAATCTAAACTAATTAATAAACGTATCTATTTTTTAGAAAAAAATTGCTCTATTATATAGATAAACTCTTAATAATTTTAGAAAATAAAGATTTTATAATATAGATCAACTTAACAAATAAATAATTATGTACAAAATAAATAATTCTTGGTAGTGAGTTCAATTTTGATTTGACCATGATAGAATTACTAAACGTGTACCACTTACTTCTTTTATTAAATGTCTAGTTAAATTTTTAAAATATTAAATTAAACCCTATTTACTTCCACACCATGAACTTTGTAGTGGGAGTGAATATAATAAGGGCATGTTCGGATGTTTTTTTTAAAAAGAATGACTTTTATAGAATGAGAAGTTGATTCTTAAAAAAGAATGTATTTTAGTAAAATGAGAAGTTGTTTTGTGTTCGGATGCAGTAAATGAAAATGACTTTTGAATTAGAAAAGATGTTCGCCTACAAACTGTAAAAAAACTT
>JASKGM010001362.1:0-12363 GCA_034509205.1 Ceratonia siliqua
AACTACTTGAATGAACTCAAATCCAGAATAAACCCAATTTAAACAAACAGAATTCGAATCACAGGGACAAAATCCAGAGATCAAGATGGTATTTTAATACATATGAAAAGCTTGTTTGAATCAAAGGTTTTACCAGAGATAACGAGGTTGAGTCTCGGTCTTCTCCTCTTCGATGCTCCTCTCTGTTTCTCCGGTTTCAACCCTTCGAAAATCCCTTCTCTCTGTTTCGTTCTCTTTGGCTCTCGTCGGCCCTCCTGATTCCAATTCTTCGTTTTTTAGCTTCGCAATTTCTCTTTTTTGGTCCTCAAATCATCTCCCTTTACTGAAATCCTCTCGAATCCCCCTCTGATTTTAGGATTTCTCCTTTCTCCTCTGATTTTGGTGATCCCCTCCTCGGTCTCTGCTTCCCCTTTTTAATTTCTTTCCCCCCTTTCGTTGATTTCCTCTGCGTTTATAGAGGGAAATCCGACCAAATCCCTTACCTTTCGTTAGAATCTCGCGGGTAGCAGCCACCAGGCCGAAGTTGGTCGCGCATGGCCGTATGTGCAGAGGCGTGGTTCAGAGGCTTGTCGCAGGGGGAAAGGGACGAAAATGCAGAGGTGATAGGGACAGGGGAAATGAAGTGGGTTTTAGTGAATTAGGGATTTCAGAGAGTTGGCTGGGTCATGGATCCGGGTCTGGGTCCTTAGGTGGGTATCCGGGTCTTTGGACTGGGCTGAGTGAGTGGGCTTTGTTGTTTGTTTTGTTTTTTTTTTTTTTGTGTTAGGCGCCCTCTTTTTTTTTGGCCTGGACAAAATTCGGTGTTTACGAGAAGCCAACGTGGCAAGTAACAACGTATACAAGGAAAGGTTGACTGGTCTTACTTGAGAGGATGACTTGGTATTGTTCAGTTGGGAGATAAAGATAGTCAAGGTCTACAGAAAGGGTAATAGAGTTAGGAAGTGGATAACTAACTACTCTCATGCTTTGCCACTCTGTCTGATACATTGTGTAATGCCACGTCAGCTAGGAGGTTAAGAAGAATGCCCAAGTGGCTCAAGGATTATGAGCGGGAAGTGTGATGTATGATTAGTGCGATTCTGTTAAATCATTTTGTTAGTCTTTTCTGTCATTTAACTTTCGGTTTTTGCTTTGTTAGGGTCCCATAGTATAGTATAAATGTAGTAATTCCCAATTAATGAAGAATAACGAATATTCAAACTCTCTCTCTCTCATTTCTAGAGTTGCAGATTCTCGAATTGTGCCTAGTTACCGTATCACAGTCTGCATTTTTTTCCAATTCCACCAAGTGGGTGTACTTATGGTATTCTGACGGAGGATGTTAGGGGATTAAGTCTCCCAAGAGCTACTGTAGTATACGGTCCTTTTTTTATTCTTCACTTACCAAAAAAAAATACTATTTCAGGATTATCAAAACAACTTCTAGCTGATATCCAAAATGATGAATATGCACTTTATACGTATTTATTCTTCTTTTTTGGATGTTCCATATTTAGTATATTTCTTAGCTCCCCAATCAAATAAGTTCCAAATCCCACACAAGTCAAAAACAAAGAAGAAACAATGAGAAACTGAAATCAAATCTAATTGAATTATGATTGATTCGTTGATTTATGACTATTACATGCATGAGTTGATGTATTGTTAAATTAGGAATTTGAGTAAGACACAAATCCTATTTGGTGATTTGGACCTTGGAAGATGGTGTCATTGTTAATTTGATACCACAATTTTTTTTGGATCACTTTCATTTCATTCCAATTTTGCACTTTCATCCATCTATTATATAGTACCTCAAATGAACGGAATTCGAACAAAATCATACTCTTGAGTAATAAAAAGAAACAACAAATGTAGAGAGTATCAAATTGACAATAACTGATCAAAATATGTTTTTTTGTCTATTATTCTAATTATAGAAAAAAATATTATAATTCAAAGCATGCTCCTTGTTTGATCATTTTTCTTTTCTAAATTCACATTTCTATAAATCAAAGCAAAAAATAATACAAACGAACACAAATCCCTCGGTCAGTGCATTCATATATCCAAAAGGGACCTAACAGAACTTCAACAACCAGAAACAAATAATCAGGAAAGAAATTACCAGCGACGGTGACATATCCAACCATCTCGAAGTGCAACATGTAACTCGTTTTCATCAACTCCGCTTCTCTTGCCTCCAAACCGCTCTCAATTTCCGCACATTTCACGATCCCTGATTCTATCTCTCGCGTGATCTGAATATTAGCCTCGATTTCTTCGTTAACCTGATTCTCAAAGGAAATTGGATGAACGAAGTATTAGCCGATAAAACCCTAGCTTTTGCATCAATAAGAGAAGCAATTGAAAGCAGATGTAGAGGAAAAGGAGAAGAAGAACCTGGTCGAGCATGTCCTTTAGTGATGAAATGTGAGAAAGGATTGCTCCTGAATCCTCCATTGCTCGTTTCGCGTACTCTCTTCCTCTCTTTTCTCTACTCTGTCTTTGTTTGGAGCAGAGAGATAGGGCTTGCCTAATTCAAATGGCCAATGCTATATGCAGCAAGCCACTGCTTGCGCCAAAATTTAGATTTTTAAACGGTTCAATTCTAATTTTCCCTCGCTTATTTAGTTTGTTTTAAATTTTTTCTTATATTATTAATAAAATATTAATTTTTTCTTAATTTTTATTTTCATTTATATTATCTTCAATAAACTATTCACAAAAATTTAAATTAATTTTAATAAAAATAATTTAATTTAATATAATATAATTATTTTTTATTATAATTAAAACTATTTAATAATTTTTTTAATTTTTAATAATCTTAAATATCAAATAAAATACTATTTTCACCCCATCACTCTTTAAGTCTCAAGTTTTTTTTATATATTTATTTTGTATTATTAACATAATAAAAAATAATTTTTTATTATCAAATATCATATATCAAAAAAGTATAAAAGTCGTGTACATTTAATAGTGTTAAAATGACAATTTTTATTCATCAACTATACAAAAATTATTGATATAATTGTATATAAGTTTGATGATCGCAAGGAGAAAAAAAAAAAGTAAAGACCTTGAATTGAGATACAGAAACGCTCTAGTTACAAAAAATAATCGTCATAAATTTTACGAACAGTTTTTTTAGTCAATCCTCACTATTTATCTTATTATTGATGAGAAAAGATTTTTATGAATTTTAAGAGAGTTATAAAAAAGAATTCCTCATTGAAATATGATCATTGTTTGTGCATAATTTATAAATAAAAATGATATAAATATCATTAATCTTAAAATAAAATTACTTTATCTTGAATTTTCAATAAAACAAAACATAAGAATGATTCTATTTAGATATTTTTAAAAATATTGTATACTAATTTTTAAAATAATATCTTATGAGATTTATTCTCCAATTAATTCTAAAATAATATCTTAATAAGTAAAATATTATAAAATGTAGTGTATTTAAAAATATAAAAAATAATTTAATTTAAATAATTTAGAACTCATCTAACATATAAAATAACTATTTTTTTATTTACATACAAATTTTTATATTGAGTTTTGAATTTAAATTATTTAAAAATTGACAAAATCTTGTCTACAATTTCTCCATAATGAAGTCTAAAATAGAATAAATTAAATTGATTTAATGTAGGAGCAGTATGTTATCATCCCAAAATTATTTAACATGAATTATGATTAGCGCCAATTTTGAATTTAATCTAATGGGCGTTGAGTGTGAGAGGGGTTAAAACTTTAAAAACAAGTCTCATATTTAGCCAGATCTATTTAGACTCAACCTTTTTGGGCTTCAGTTTATTTTGACAAACTCGATTTTTTATAATAACCTTATTTATTTATTTTTGTCCAATTTTTTCAATTATGGCTAAGCCTCGCGATGCCCTACATCTTGCACCACGACACTCTCTCGCAATCTACCTTTCAAAGTTGGTTTCTCATTTCTCCACTATTTTTTATTACTTTCTCTTCATTTCTTCCACAACTTCAGACTCCATCCTCAAACGTGTCTCATCAAGTCCCAGCACGTATCTTAGGAACCACCTGTACGTGATTTTGTCATTGGTATTTTGATATGATTAGTTCTATCACTTATTGTTAGAAGTTTTATCTTATCGTTCGTGGGTAGTAAGATCATTTTTCATTTTTTCCTTTTTATTTTTTTCTTATTTTTTTATATTTTAATAGTAATTAATTATTTTTTAAATTATATATTTTTTGACAATTTTTGATAATTTTTTAAATTTCTTTACTTATAAATAAATAATATCAAAAAAATTATAAAAAATAATGTAAAAAAATTTTAAAAAATGATGACATAAAAATAATTAATTAATATCAAAAAATAAATAAAATATTAAGATGTCAAAATTATATTATTGTCCTTAAAATAAAATAATAATATAGTATTTTTTATATAAATATTATTTTTTATTTTTTTATTTTTTATATTTATATTTATATTTTTAATTTTTAATATATAATAAATAAGAAATAATAATAAAATAATAAAATAATAAAATAATATATATATATATATATACAAAATAATAATATTACACTTTTGATATTCTGGATTCTTCTGCAGTGAAAATCTTATAGGGCATTATTCTTGCCGCAGAAATTGGCGCACTTTGTATCTTTTAATCATTCTCCATAATTTTATAGACTTTCTACGTGGCCTTCTACGGAAAGCACCTCCTGACCACTATTTCAGAAGAGTTGTGAAGATATTATTTAGACTTTGGATTTTTACTTTAAAAATATTATAGGAAAGATTAGAGCTGGTAATCGGGTTGAATTAGGTTGATCGGGCCAATGATATATTTGAGTCGGTTTAGGTTGGCTTAAATTTAAATCGGGCTAGTATATTGCTAGTCCAATCTAGCCCATTGGGCTGACTCAATATAACTATAATTATTAATAATTTTTATTTAAATATAATTATAATATTTTTTTATACTAAAAATATTAAAATAATAAACAAAATATATATATATATATATATATATATAGTTAATGTTGTTGTTTTATATATTTAATTGTAATTTTTTAATTTTAATTTATTTAATAATAAAATTTATGTTAAAATGATACTTTTCACAAACAATGTTGTTAATATTCATTCTCCTATTAAATTATAACAATTGTGAAAAAAAAAAGAATGAAAAAAACAAGGAGAAAAGCAATATTTGTAAAACAAAAAACTGATGATTTTGTTTTATTTTGTATGAATTATGTTTTATATTTTTACCCACATCATTTTGATTGAGTGTTTTATTTTTCATTTAAATTGTGGTTCATTCCCCTTTATAATTATTATTTAATGTTCAACCAATTCACTGGAGTTAAAAGAAAAAAGAACCAAAATTTTCACTATTATTTAGACTTTTTTAATATGTTTTGCCATAAAGTTCTTGCGGGAAAGTATAGAGAAAAAAAATTATACCTCTACAGAAGTAAAATAGATTAAGGTTAATCAATTAGGTAGACCATAAATCTTATATTGCATTTAGACTATTTCTATCATTTTTTTTAAATAAATAAAAAATTAGTTAGCCCATCGGGCTAACTCAGGCCAGCCCATCGAGCTGCAGGCCACATCGGGCTGGGCCAAAAAAGCCCAGTTTTTTGCATACCGGTATTTTGCTAGTCCAGCCCTATTATTTTTCGGGTTGGGTTGGGCCAACCCATCGGGCTGGGCCAATTTTGCCACCTCTAAAAAAGATGCTGGTTCATGAGTGTGGCACTTCCGGAAAATGCCACACCCTCAAGGTTGTTTACTAAAGGTGAAAATTTATTCAGCACCTACTCCCATTGTCCGAGCCTCTCCCTCTCTAATTTTTCACTAGTTTTCTCTCGGTCTCTTTCCATCAACTCTCTCTTACAGTCAAGTGGTTGTTGTCTAGAAATTTCCCTCGCTCCATCTGATTTTGTCATGTCTCACTTGAAGATATGGGATCGGTGTAAGAAATTACTCTTCAGGTAATTATCTATCAACCTAAAATATTCATGTAATTAATATCATTAATACTTATCTTTAAATAAATAATAAAAATTAAATATACTTTCATAAAAATTTCTAAGTCAATAATTTAATAAAAATTTCAACAGAGTTTTTCTTAAAATATAAATTATTCCAGGGGGCAAATCTGTAAAAACAAAGTGGATAGATCCACCATCAATCAGAAGCCTCAATTGCTTAAACAGAAAATAAAAAATGAGTTCAACATGGACTGTATCTACTAACTACATATATACTATGCAATTATCATTTACAAACCGAGACCCTTATTCAAAAAAGGCAAAAGAATTCAACCTATCCAATAATGTTTACTATTCACTATAGTACTACACTTTTACTCAGAGTAGCGCCTACCAATTCAATCTGTGGGTTCAAAGGGAGCAGACGGAGCCGAAGAAAAACCACCAATGACCTAATATGAAAATATTAAAATTTGATGGGTGAGTCCACCGACTCAGTGAATGAAAAATTAGACTTACCAATTGATACATGAACTTCCAGGTGTAAAATGCATTACTAGTTAAACGTGTGGAACCTCATTTTAGTTCTTAAAGAAATAATTTCAATATAATATACATCTAATGCACCTTACATCTGGGAAGTAAAATCATTTATATCTCACAATCATATTACAATAATATTTAACAATGTGAAATTTAAAGAGATATTGTGTCAGGAAATATTTCAATAAAAATATAAATTCATAGGATTCATAACAATATAAGGAGAGAACCCAAATTGAGAAAATAGTATTCCCACTCCAAATGATCGAACTCAACTGGAAGGTAACCTGATTCTTACCTTCGGGAACTATACTCACTAAAAGGAAATACTAAATTTCATGTTTCCTTCTAGAGCATTCTCATCCGGAGGAAACCATTCATAATAAAATTCAACCTTCTACTAGGAACTGCACCCACTGACAGAAGTACCCTTTATTAGAAACTGTCATCAACTGATAAAGGTTGTGACCTAGGTGCACCTAGTAATTCTACCACCACTCTACTACGGATCCCAGAATATAGTTCTAAACTACTTTCATAAATCTCATACCACTTATGTTTTCCCATAATCATTATGAGAAACAATTCATACATAGAACATAATAATAAATTTCACACACACACACACACACACACATATATATATATATCACTTTTCTCAAAAATCACTTCCAAATCATACTCAAATAAAATCATTGAACCATAAGATAAAATTTAACCATTCAGGCATCAAGAGGTAAGTAAGAATCCACTCACTGTTGCTAAATTTAGAGACTCAGTATTCAAGCTCCAAATATTTCTACTTCAAGTCTGAGTTGCTTCCAACGGGGTTCGTTTCGGATAAGCTTATGTGCAACATATATGCATAACACATCAGTATACTAAGTTTGCCACCACTTTTCTACTATGGGGACTTAATTTTGCATAACTACTATTTTTAGCCCAACCATACTTGAACAAGGATTGTATTATAGTTAAACTTTCGGATTTTCAACCATTGACAATAGTTAGAATTTCCTGTATATATATATAGTGAAATGTTCGTATTTCCCAATCAAACTTCTCAATATGAACTCAGCTAGTATTTACAAAGTTAGGGGTTATCAGTAGTACGGAGTTAAAATGATACTTTACTGACTTAGTAAGAATGAATTTGAAACTAAATTTTCTTTCTAACATTTCATCGAACAATTGGTGTGCATTCCAGAAACTATACTTTTGGAGCGGTTATAGAAATTTCAAAATTCCATAAATTTCAGATGGCATGAACTATTCTTCCTAAATCCACAATTCTAGCAAGATTCCCAACCCTTACTAAAGTAGACTAACTTCAAAGTTCATTTGGTGGAATTCATGTTTCATTTAAGACAACTTCATATATATATATTCTTGTGTGAGAATGATGCATAATGGACTTACAACGGCTAAAGCTTGCAGATGAACTTCCCACGTGTCTTCGGATTGCAACAGAACAAATGGTAGCAAGGGAATATATGATCAGTAGTGGCTATGGCAGCACACCCGCGAACAGCAGCAGAAAAATGGAGCCGCGGTGGTTGGCCAAAACGAAGACGCTCGCCGGTGACAGGGACGGTGGCGCAGGACGGTGACGGTGACAATGGCTGAGCGATGGTTACCAGTGAGCAGAGGAGGAGACGTGAGGGATAAGGGATTTTCGTGCAAGGCGCCGCGCAAGGGGGGAGAGAAGAGAATGGAAAATTTGGTGTTTTGGCTTTTAAATAGAAAGGAGGGCCTTTTTGTAATTTATTAAAAGTTGAATTTGTAATATAGTTCTTATACTTTAGGTTATTTATGTTGAGACCCCCCACACATTTATATATATATATATATATATATATATATTTTTTTTTTAAATTTATGGGCATTGCAAGTTCACTCTCCTAAGTAGTGTCGGGTTCTTCTAAACCTTTTAGTCCACCTTCTTTTATTTTGTTTAACTTCAGCTCCCTCACCTCAAGTACCTTTTTAGCTTACCGAGGAAAACATAGCAGAGCAGATTTCGTGGCTAAAAAAATATGGGTTAGTGACTCACTCATTTATGGTTCATTTCACCCCAAATGTCTATTTCTTATTCAATGTGTTTTGATGTTTATGGGTTAAAATTTGTTGTTAATTTATGTGTATTTTAATGTGTTAATTTTTTTAGTTAAATTTTTTTATGACTAAAAGCTCAATAAGATCGGCCTAAGGCCTTTAAATAGAGACTCAAACAAAAATAAGTTGACCTAATTAACTTGAGACCCAAAAAAGACTGAATTGAGTTAACTCAAATTGACAATATTAATTATGATATTACTTTTTATGATTTGATAATTCAATACAATTACACTTGAATAAGCGCAGGGATAAGGTAGGCCCATGAATAAGCGCAAGGATAAGGTAGGCCCATTCCCTTAAAAATAGTGGTGTGTATTAAATTGGGTATTTTGATAAATCCAATCAAAGTCACCCAATAGAATGGTTTAGTTTAGGTATGTTAAGTTCATAAAATTCTGAAATTGAACTTTTAGGTATTTTATGTACTCTTTTTATTTTAAATTATTTATCATTTTATGAGTTTTATTTTGTTTCAAATTATCTATCGTTTTACATTACCAACGAGGTATTAATTATTATTTTTCTAACATTACTCTTATTTATTGTTATCTTCAATAGAGTAGTAACAAGAATTTAAATTGACTTTAATAAGGTTAATTCAATCGAGTACAATTATTTTTTACTAGAATTGATATTATTTAATAACTTTATTAATTTTTCTGTCATTACCTTAAACAAAAAATAATTTAAAATGGATAAAGTAATATGATGTATAGATATGATTGGTTATGAGTCAAGCTCGAGTTGAACTTTATTTTTATAATAATAGTATTATACAAGTTTAGATTTGGTCTTGATCTTATTTTAAATATAAATTTTGAGTATAAGCTCAGCTTTGTTTTTAAATTAAAAATTTGGATCTAACTCAGCTTAGCCCTATTTAAGATAATTAATTTTTTTTTAAAAAAACTCAATAACTTTAAATTACAAAGTATTAGAGTTATTTATAACATTCAATAACTTAGAATTACAAAACATACAAAGCATAACTTGAAATTGTGAGAGGAAAGTTTGTTTTTATATTAATGTTATTATATATATAAATAAAATAGACCTATCTATTTTAAATTTTATAGTTTAGGTCCTATCTTTTTTTAGAACAAAGCCTAAATTGTTGTAGTCCTTGGGAAGTCCAAGTTTTATTTAAATAGGGGTGGGCCCAAGTAATTTAATGGACCAAGGTTTAAATAACTACTATGTGTAGAATAGGTCTTATAATATATAAATTTATATAATTTGTTGCATTAAGTTATAACATAATACTATTATATTAATGGCATTGGTAATAGTGATAATAATAGTAAAATAGTAATAATAATACTAATAACAATAATAATAATGATGATAGTAGTGATAATAATGATAATAATAAAAGTGATTTTGATAGTAATAATAATACTAACAATGAGAGTGACAATAATTATAATGAAAGTGTTATTTTCACACTCCTTTTTTTTGACATATCTCCCATACTTTATTATTTTAATAATTTTTTTGCTTGACTTAGGATTTTGTGGGACTTTTGGATTTTTTTGGAATTTTTTTTTCTTTTTTTTCTTCTTCTTTCTCTCTCTCTAGAAACTAAGCTTCCATTTCCTTTCCATTTTTTCTTGTTGATTTAGAACCCACCTATCTCTCCATAAGGTGGGTGTCGAGCCCTAGGCATAAGTACGTGAATCCACAATACTACTAGCAAAGGTGGAGGCACCAGTGATGAAAGTAGTGGGAGAGGCATTGAAAAAGGCAACAGGAAAGCCTGGGAGCCAACACACAGTAGAAAAACTAGCAAATCGAGTTGCAGGAAGAATAATTGGTGTTTCGCCCCCCTCCAGCTCTAAAAAATGGAAACAAAAGGGGAAGAGGAAAGAGGGAAGGAAGAGAGATGTCTGCCATGTCGATAAAAAAAAAGTGTAGGAATAATGAATTATAATTTTAATGGGTACAAATGATGGAAGTAATGACAATAATGTGACAATTGAAGCAATGATGATAGTGATATTGATAACGGTAAGAATAATGATATTTATATATCATTCTTTCTTGCACAACTCTTAAATTTCCCTGTACATTTATTATTTTATTATCTATTACTTATCATAATCTATCATCATTATTATTTTAGAATATATAGATAGTTAAAAGTAAGGTGTAGGAAATGTATAAAAAAATTATGTATAAGTATCATTACTCTGACAATAATAATAATAGGGTCTTGCTAAGTTACAGCACCACATAATGGCCATAGCAATACATTCACACATAAGAAGCCAGTAGGGCTCATAAAGCAGGTGGCGGCCATAATAAAGTAGGGTGTGACTCTTAACTTTTGTGTGAGGCTGCATCACTATAGCGCATTTACACGATGCTATAGCTTAACAAGAGTCATAAATGATAATATACCAATATGTATCTAGATCCCAAACTTTAGTTGGTGAAGTTTAAGGGAAATAAAGAAAAAAGATTAATGGTGATGGTGCTTCACTCATCCTTCTCCTATCTCTATTTATCTTATAAGTTCACTAGTTCCACAGAAACTTTAGGCCACCCATTTTCATCACAACATATATTCATAAATGTTATTTTTAAGCTATCCATGAAATAATAATATTTTATGAAAGGAGAAAATGGTTCCCACGTGGACCCCACACATGAAGGTCACTCTTCTTTTCATGGAGTATTACTACTATTAATACTTTAGGAGTAGCATAACACTTATTATTCACAAATAAGAATAAAATTATTTAAAAATTATATTAAACACTTTGTAATAAAATTCTATCTAACTTGTAAATTCATGATGTGGTTTAAAAAAATCTCAATAATGTCATTTTATTTTCAAAATTTGTATTGTACTATAATGTTTTGCATATTAACAAAAAACTACCCAACCTAATTACACACCACATATAATTGGAGTTAAGTGGAAAAATTTAACATTTTTAACCTAATCCAACTTATTTCTCGTAATTATATATTATTTATTAAAAAAACTTAAATACAACTTTGGTCCATGTAAACACTTATTTTTGTCCCTTTTTTTTAATTTATTAATTATTTTATTATTTTATTTTATTTTATTTTTTTAATTCTGAATTAAAAGGAAAATTAAAGAAAGGAAAAACAAAAGAACCCTCAGCCCAAGTCCTAGCCCAAAAACCGGAGCCCAGTCTGGCAACCCATCTCCCTTCTAGCCCAATTCTCCCTCAGCCCAGCCCATTACCCACTAACCCAGTACCTTACCCACAACCCGGTCCAGTAACCCGGTCAAGCCCTTTCCCCCATCACTTTCATTCTCTGCCTTTCACATGAACCACCCCCATTTTCTCTCACGCGACCTCCAACCATCATACCCCCTCTCTGAAGCTCCTGGATTCACGCAATCGCAAGAGACACGGCAGCAGAGAGGACTTCCTGTCTATAAGAGATAATTGCAGAATCAAAGAGAGGGGAGAGATTACGAGTCATGGAGACTTTCAAAGCTGGGATCAACAGAGGGGATTTAGCGAAAACTCTCCGAGGGGGGAGACAAGATCGAAAAACAGAGGGACTCGGGATTGAAAGGCCAAAACTGGAGAAGAGGTTTCAAAGGGTCTCAAAGAGGAGGCGAAATAGAAGCTCTATTGGCTTATATTCAAGGTTTGATTCTGTTTCTAGGAAATAATAGGCCAAATTTAAACTATGATTCATATATTCTTCCGGGTTGAT
>JASKGM010001384.1:0-12361 GCA_034509205.1 Ceratonia siliqua
TCATTGAAAACTCACAAAACAGAGAGAGTTATATATATATATATATATATATATATATATATATATATATATATATTTACGAGTTTACTACAAGCTTTGGCAAATATATTCTATATATGTTTGATGTGGACCAAGATGCTCAAGGAAGAAATGGAAAAATCACTTCTCCTTTTTATCTTTTGCCCTTTTTATATATGCCCCCACTTTACTAAAGGTGATTTTGACCATACATACATTTGTTAGTGTATTTGATGTTTCCTTTATCCAATTTTGGCAGCAAATTTAGGTGAAAGATTTATTTCCCTCTTATATATACTACAAAGCAACAACAATATATTTACCTATAATTAGTTAAGCATTTAAAAAACAATTTATAATCTGTCTTTTGATTCTATAAATTGAGAAGGAAAGAGGAGCAAAAGCGCTTAAGAACAAAAGATGTTTTTTTCTTGAAGGTGGGTCCTCGTCGGGCTTTTAAATATGGGGTGGTGAGTGGGGGTATAAAGGCAAACTTGTGTTATATATTGGTTGGAATCGTGCGGGATCGATGAAGAAGACAAAGAGCTCCCTAGAGTGCATTGCTTTGCCCCACCATTTTTATAACCCATCCCTCTTCTTTTTGTCTCTTTTTCAAGATTCCCCATAAACACTTGGAATAAGAATATCTAGGTAATTCTTTTAATCAAGAACAAACCTATATATAGTAAATTAGAGAAAGTTGTTTTATCTAAAAAAAAATTATTATACGTATATATATACATATGATATAATTGTTATCTTTAAAATTTTTATATTATTTTCTTTATTTCTTGAGTGCATATTATTTTGTCCTCCTTATTTTTATGTTTTTTGATTCCATTCCAATCTCATTACAAGTTCTTAACCCTTAATTACCACATCAAGATGTATGTACCTTCAATTCCATCAAATCAAATTATACCACCTCTTTCTCACATTCATTGGCTTCATCCATCCATCTCACCCGCTTGATCTTGAATGAACGGTGATTGAGATTGCACCAGGTTCATGAAATGGACACCCACATAATCATAAATATTCGAATTATCAGAGATGAGTAGTGGAGTACATGTTATAACATATTAGCTATCACATTCATTGCAGAAAGGTGCAGGTAATTGATTTCCAAGATGGAAACTTGCCACTGGGAAAATGACAAAACTGCCACCCATCGTTAATTTTACTTATATATCATCTATATGTGTGTAGTGGGATAAATTTTTATTTTATACTGAAAGCAATTATGCATAGTTATAAATTAGAATTTATCATCCTAATAGAAATTAAGGTAATTCATGTGACATTACACCATATACAACTATCATTTTAAAGCACAAGAGGATTATGGCCCCCACTCTGGCTTCTTTAAATTAACCCACTAAAAAAATATTCTTTAATTGTGTGAATAGTGTTTAATATATTATTTTTATAAACTGTAAACAGCTTCTTATTAATAATATTAAACAAAATAAGATGATCAATTTTTTAAATTTACATTTGAAAATTTGAAGTTATTATTATTTGATGATTTTAATTATATCTGCTATTATGGGAAGGTAAAAGCTTTTTTTTTAATTAAAAATTATACTATTATTTGGGTTGTTATTTTATATATGAACAGGTAATATTAATTTGAATATTAAAATATCATCTGTCAAAGTGACTTTAACTCGTGTGAATCTTTAGATATTCTTATTGAGTATTATTAAAATATTATTTGAAATATTAACAAATAAACAGTAAAAAATAAATGTGATAAGATATTATTTTAAAATATAAACAAAATTATCTCACTACAAAGCTTTACAGCCGGCCAGCACGGATCTCCATATTGCTTCTCACCCGTACGGTCCTCGAATGTTGTTACTTGTTAGTTAACGGCCTGATAGCAACGCCTATCGGTTCAAAGTTCAAACCGTAATTTGCTTTTTTTGTCTTTTTTGAAAAAAACAATTATTAAAAAAAACAGTCTAGTGATTATATATGATTAGCTCCATTTATATATTTAATTACTTTCTGGAACACAGCTAGGTATTCTGGGTATCTAAAAAATATAAAAATATTACATTTTTCACATAACCTGTCACGTCCTTTTACAAGAGATATATATTTTTTAATATTGAAACTTTTACTATCAGTAACACAACTCCAAAAAAAAAAAAGAGAAAAATATAAAAAAAGAAAATTTAAGATGTGGAATGTCATACAGTATCATCGGAGGCATGTCAATGGTGACGTTTCTAGATTCTCTGGCCCTACCTCTAATGAGTTGCTGCTGCCACGGCGGCCATTGCTACCTGCTGCGGCGGCGCCGGCGGCACTGCAGCCATTACTGCTGCTTTCGGAGACACATGATGATGAATCACCTGGTTTTCCTCGTACAGGAACTTATTTAAAAGCCTCTGGCTCTTCGCCACCACGTGATTCTCCCATGCCTCCTCTGCTTCTTCTCCACTCTTCTTGAAAACCTCAGTGGCATCAAGCCGATGCATATTCCGTTTCCACATGCCATGAAGCCGATGAATCTTCTGCAGTTGGCGATGAGCTAGAGCACAATTGTTCACTTTGATCTTCGCAATGGCAGCCTCTAGAAAAAACTTCTTGGTCCTTTCATCGGCCATGGCCTCTGTTCTCAGAAACTGATCAAATTCTGGGACCCCGATAGCTCTTCGAATCCCTCGTGTGTAATCAGCCAAAGGGTCAAAAACCTGACGAACTTCATCCACTTGGCCAGCTTCAATCATCCGATCAACTCGCCTTGACAGGAAAGAATCGAGAACAGGCGGCGAGACATCAACCCAGAGGAAGAAGCACTCGTATTTTAGCCGAAACTCTGCGTCATCTTCAACCAAGGCTTCGATGAAGGAATTGGAGCCACCGGCGACAATGGGCAAGCAATCCCTCTGAACAATGGAATTAATGGCGGAAGAAGCATGGTGGCAGAAGTCGTTGGCAGTGAAATTGGAGTTGGGATCAGCTATGGCTAGAAGATGATGTGGGACCCCACGACACTCTTCCTCTGTCACCTTGTTGGTGGTGATATCGAGGCCTTTGTAGGCTTGCATTTTGTCAGAGTTGACAATCTCTGCAGGTGGAAAATGTGTGGCCAAGTCTATGGCGAGCTTGGTCTTGCCGGTGCCGGTGGCACCCATTATGAACACCACCTTATCCTTACGATGATGGGGGAAGAAGGGGTCCATGGTGAGTCTGGCCCCTTGGAAAGTCACTAGGGGCTGTACTTGTTTGCAGACAGAGGGCGAAATAATATTCATTTTAACTAAAACCTGCACAGTTGACCAATACATATTTTATTAAACTTGTGTTATCAATAGCACTAGCAAAACCAGCTCATATGGGTATTAATTAAGAATTAATTATTAAAAACCAGGGAGAATCTAGCAAAGGGGGCAGGAAGAAGATGATGATGATGAGTTTTAGGCTGCAATAAATGGAGAAAATAAAGAGATTTTCATTTTCTTCCACTTCTTGAGCAGCAAATTAAAAACAGAGAGTTCAAAACAGGGAACAAGCAAATCCATGTTTGAAAATTTTAACATAACCCCACATAGTTATTTCATGGACCACCATAGTTATGTTTCAACTTTCATGTGGACTTACCTTAAATGTAAAAGACGCGGCGAGCAGAACAAGTATTGCAAAGGTAGCTAGCTTAGGTACTTTGTTTGCTGAGAGAGGGAGAGGGAGAAATCAAGAGATAGAGGAAGATGGTTTTATGAAGTGAGATAATGAACTGGGGTTTGTTCTAGTTTGATAAGGAGGAGGAAAGTGGGTGAAGGATCCTGATTTGAAATGGAAGGTGGCTCAAAGGGAAGGGCTTGAGTGCTGCTCCTGGTGTGTCGGATGAGTCGAGGGGCAGATGAGGAAGCCACGCTATTTATACAGATAGGAGCCTGCGAAACACTTGGATTGCCACGTGTGCACTAATTGAATCAATGGCCATCTAATACCTTCCACAATATTATCGTCAAATAATGACTTTGGTGATTCCTATCATATAAAATACTCCAGATTTTTATTTTTAAAATTTTTATTTTTTATTTTTTATTTTTTGTTATATTTTTTATTATAAGAACTAAATTTAAAGAATTTTAAAAAATATATAAAAAATATAAAAAAAGTCTAAGGGTTTTTTTAATGTTTTTCTACTTTATTTTTAAATTATTTTTTAATAGTTGTTAAGAAAATTTTTTTAATTTTTTCAAATTTTTTTAAAATTCTTCAACCTTATTTCTTAAAATAAAAATTTAATAATTTAAAAATAAAAATCCTACTATAGAGTATAAATACTCCAATAGGATAGAAAAGCCCTTTCTTATAATACTCAATTCTTTATTTCTTTACTATATCAATTTTTTTATAAAAAGATATTTTTTAATATATATATATATATATATATAAAAGATAAATTACATTCAATATTTGTTGAGATTTATTTAAATTTCATTCTATTATAAACATTTAAACATTATATTCTGTTTCATTTGACAAATATAAATAATAGCATAATAAATAATTTTATTAAAATTAACTTAAGCTAAATAAAAATATTTAATTATTTAAAATTATTACCTAAACTAATAAAATTTTAAAAAAAGTGTGCTAAAATAAAAAAAAAATTACTTTTGCTATCTACTTGGTTTGTGGCTATTTTAATTCTTGTATTGGTTTTTAAGAAAAATAAGATTAGCCGGGTCCAGTTCGGGTCCCAGACCTGCCCAGCTCTCGAATGAATAGATAACGTCAAAAGTAATTCCAAAATTTGATTAATCATTAATCACATGCTTCAAGATTCTTCAATGAATAGAGCTAGGGAGTTACTCCCCGCTAGAGTTTTAAATTTTTTTTTTAAATTTTTTAAATTTTTTAATTTTTTAAAATTAATTAATTAATTTTTATAACATAAATTTTTTAAAAAATTTTTTAAGATGTTTTTATATTTTTTTGTAAAATTTTTTAAGTTATAAATGAATAGTAAAAAAATTATAGATGAATAATAAAATAAATATAAAAAAATTAAAAAATATTTTAAAAAATTTTGAAAAAAATAATGAGATAAAAAATATTTAATTAATTTAAAAAAAAAAATAAGGAGCCGTAACTTAACCCCTCATAGAACTAATTCATAAAGTGAAATTCTTTACAAAAAAAGACATGGAAATAGCAAATTAAAATTAAACTAAACTACTAATATTGAATAAAAATATATTTTAATCATAGTAAAAATTCCTACGAGTGGGCAACCACAACTAAATTCTATTTCCGTAACATACCGATGTCCTATTTCCGTAATACAATTATATATATTTAATGAGAAATTATAAATTTATTTATTAATAAATAATCATATCATCAGAATAAAACAATAATATTTTATGAAAATAAAATAAATGTAAAAAAATTAAAAATGAGATTATTCATGTATATGTAGCTGTTGGAAGGAAGAAAATATTTACCTTATTGCCTCAAGATTCCCACCCAATAGTACTTGTCCATACCCCATCCTCGTACGGTCGTACTTAAAAGGTAAAATTGTTAGCTGTTATTCACAAGTCCTCCTATGGTCTCAAAAACAACTTGGTAAAACCTCGTCATCCTCTTTTCCGTACCGTGGTACTTATTTTGGTACACTTACCTTTTGTTACCTTAATTTAACATGTGTTCTAACTAGTGCCGTCAAATTTCTTATAGTGAGTCTAGACTCTACTTGGCACGATAACCTCACATTGTCAAGTTTAATTTTGATTTATATAAAAACATTATGAATTTACTTTTATTTATATATAAAAAAACATTTAATACATCTTTACTTTTAATTATGCATTGGAAACATTTAATTTTATATACAAAATTATAAAATATTTGTTAGAATAGATGGACCTAGACTATTTTTATTGGGGTGGTTAAAGAGAAAATAAAGTTAAACACATTAATACTTATTTTATTATTTTTTAGTTTTGAATTTATTAATATTATTTTATGATTTTAAATTTTTTATTACCTTGTAATATTTTTATTCTAATATAATATAATATTAAAAAAAATTAGTATGAAAGAGAGTAAAATTTTTCAGTTAAAAACTTAAAGTTTTTTTCAAAAAATAAAATGTTTAATTAAGAGAGACTAAATTATGATATTTTTATCTTTAAATAACATATTACGACGTTCTGCCCATGTTCGTAAGCGTATTTTTAATGATAATGTTAGACTTGCTGAATTTTTTTTGGTACTCTTTTTGTTTTAAATTATTTGTCGTTTAAGGTAATAATAAAAAATTAAAAAAATTATTAAATAACCTCAATTCTAGTAAAAAATAATTATATTTGACTAAATTATCCTTATTAAAATTAATTTAAATCCTTTTTACTATTCTATTAAAAATAACAATAAATAAAGATAATGTTAAAAAAATAATAACTAATACCTCATTGATAATGTAAAATAACAAATAATTTGAAACAAAATAAAATTCTTAAACTACTAAATAATTTAAAATAGATGGAGTATTATAACTTAGTAGTAAAAAAAAGATATAAATAAAGACAATTATCTTCTTATAAGCAAATTTTTTTATATAAAAAAATATTTAATACTTTTTTACATTAATTATATATTGGAAATATTTACTTTTATTTTTATTTTTATATATAAAAAATTACAAAATATTTAATTTGAATATGGAAGATAGTTTTAACTTTTAAACGATTTTATGTGAAGGAGGATTGGGATTGCAAGGGTGAGATATATAGGAAGTTTTGGCATTGGTAATCTTAAAATCATCCACAAGCTTCCACGCGCTGCTCTGTGGTTTTGGTCAGAGAGAGTTTAAGCACGCGTCCCCAATGTGTGGTTATGGGAGGAGAAGGGTAAGGTGACTAAGGTCAATGGGATGACTTTGGTATACTTAGGTTTGCCTCTTCAAACTTCAAACAGGAAAACTCAATATTTTTAATTAAAAATTTTTAGATAGATTTGGGACATACGAGGAATATTATGGTACATAATCGTGTGAACGAGTTGTAATAGTGTAATCATTCATTAAAATTAATGGTTCTTATCTGTTTTATTATGGAATGATATAACTTAATAGTTAACAAGATCGAAAGTTTATATATTATATTAATTATAAATAAATATATAATTTTTATTAGAGAGACATTTGGCATATTCACATTTTCATTATAATATTTTAGATGATAAATAATATTTAATGTGTATAAGCACAAACTTTTTCCGGATTAATGTTAAAAAGTAAATTATCAAAATCAAGTACATATAGAAGTGAGTGCAACTAGAAGGATATGGTAGTTATTAAGGCCAATGAGTTTGGACATTGAAAAAATTTAGAGAATTGAAAATTTACATATGTTTTATAATTAAATTAATTGACATTTAAAAAAATCTTTCTCTTATCTTTTTATTTTTTAAACAATAAGGTACCTTGTAATTGTATAGACTATTTAATGTATATTAATTATTTGGTTGATTAATTGTAGAACATATACAATAAATTATATATAGATTGACTCTTAAAGATTGAAGTAGTTGACCAGGCTCTAATTAGTCATTATATAAATTTATAAAATGCAAACTGTACTCCACATTTTAATGAAGGGAGAAAAAAAATATGTATGATTGTTTTGATTGTGCATGTTTCTATCATCTTCTAATTATTTTTATTCTTTTTTTTTTCATTTTGAGGGTGATATGGGATTGAGAGGAAGGTTCATTTTTGGTGATTAAGTTTTCTTGATTAGTGTTTAATTATTTGTCCTTATTCCCTATAAAATAAAAGCACCTATGCTACCAACAAATTTGGGTGGGAGAGGGGGAAGCTACTTGTTTTGAAAAAGCAGTGGGCAAAACGAATTTCCCTTTTAAGTGGTTTTGATGATATCTAAATATCGGGACATAATTAAAAATAATAATAAGAGAGCATAAAATAGTATTTATCTATACAAGAAAAGACCTAGATCATTTTTATTGAAGGGGTTAGAGAAAAAAAAAAGAATTTTTATTGAGGGAACTAAATTATAATATATTTTTTATATAATAAATTATATAAGTACTATATTATATTTAAAAAACAAAAAACTTTTGGGGGGTTACACCCCTGAGCCAACACAAGGGGCCACTTATGTATATGTAAAATAGAGAGAATAATAATAAAATTTAAATATATAATTATGACATGTATATATATATATATATGTATATAAATAAATTTGAGATGACTGTCCCTAATTTGTATAATGTAGTCCATCCAGCCTAAATATATTATATATATTGGGGAAAGGAGACAAGCTACTAGTTTTTAGCCTTTAGCAATTCATGAGAAGAAAATTATTTCATATTAAACATTCATCTTATATATATATATATATAGTTTGTGCAATTGCTCATTTAATATTAGTCGGTGTTTGTTTGGTAACGCGGAGTGCCTTGTTGGTTTCTTTCAGCAACGAATTCGTATGTGTTGGTACAGCACAAATGGTACAATTTGGATAATATAATTTGAATAACCATTTCATGTAAGGAATTTTTCCAATTCTTATGTTTGGTCTCTAATATATCTAACTATAAATTTAAACTCATAATTGGACTTTTGCTAATTTTTAAAAGGTTAATTACAGTTCAATCACAGTTTAACCATTCAAACCATGAACTATTTATTTTTTAAGTTTAATTACATATTCAATTTTTAAAATAGTGTTTAAAGAGAATTAACTTTGGTTTTCAATTTGAGTTTAGTAAATTCTTTCACATTTTAATCTATTACATAATTGGTTAGACGTAAGAAAAATTAATTTTTGATCATTATACAACCAACTGTCACTATTAAACTATGATTAAACATCCTATAAAGTTAATTAGGGTTCAGTATATAAGTTTAAATTCATAAGAAAGATATTTCATTTGATTATTCATATTAATTACTTGTTATGAGCATGGTTTTGAGAACTGAATTGAAAAAATCATGAACCAATCCTTTGATCGGTTTGGTAAATGCTTGAAATGTTGTGGTAAAAAAATTAGGGGTAAAATCAATGATCTATGGTTAAATCGATAAAAATCAAAAGAATCGAGCGAGTCAGTAAATTTCCTGATTCCTGAATTTTCTTTAAAAGAAGAAGACGACATGGAAATCAACGACAAAAGGAGTAGAATAAGAGATTGACGTTACATAAAGATGTTGGGAAAAAGATTAGAAAAATTGAAAATGAAATGACTAAACTCATGATGACTCACTGGAAGATGGAAGATGGAAGATGAAAAAGGAAAGGTGAAGAGCCTCATGGGACTAAAAACAAAACAAAATGGAATAAAAGCTTGTTGTGAGGATGAGGTGAAAGAAAATGGATATTGATTGAAAATGGATATTGATTGTTCATTGTAATTTTTTTTTGAAAATGAGACAAAAAATTAAAAAAATATTTTTGAGTTTTATAATAAATATAATATTGAAATAAAACTTTATGTATAAAATAATTTTTTGTACGTAAATTTTAATGTGAACACATTTTATCTTTTAAAATTAAGATAAATATTTAATGATGTTTTAAGTATATTAATATTTATTACTTATTAATTAATTATTTTTATTTTATTTTAATTCAAATCTAATTCAATCGTAATTAAATTATTGACCCGTGAGCTACTGCCTCTACCAATTCAATGATCAATTTGATTTTTTGAACATTAATTATGAGGTATCCCGTATTCCTATAACATATAACATGGAGATGTAATTTCCTTCATAACTTATAGTTAGTATTTTCATTAAGAATAAATCAATTAATTATTTTCATCATCTTTATTGGTTAATCAAACCCTTCAATGGGCTTTTAAGTTTTACCCCATTCCTTACAAAAAAAAAACAAAAACCCAATTTCAATATAATCTTGTGACCCCTAAGATTTTTGCTCTACCTCCAAGCACAATTGGTATATGCCATGTATTTTTATTTTATTTATAATAAAGAGATTTACTAGCTTCGGATTGGAAGTAAGTTAAGTAACTAGCTAATATATACTTGTATTCAACTAATTAATTGTTCTGTTGGAACTCATTCTGGTTCTTGATTTATAAAAAGGTAAAGGAAAAGCATAACAATTGTCAAATTTGGAATCAGATGTCTCGTCTTTGTTTTTATGATTCCAATTTAGACTAAATTAGTTAGTGATTTGTGAAATTAATAAATAAAAATATAGGAAAGAATATTCATGGGGTAATAAAAGTCACCCTAATTCATTTTTATTTATTTATATGTATTACTTTTAAGTTTTAACCAATGAGGTTTTAACATCAGCAAGTTTTCCGTAGGCTATAATTGAAGAATCACACAGGTATGAAAGCTGAGAGAATATATGAACTTGTAACATGGTTTTTTCTCCATAAAAAAAGGGAAAAAAGAAAGAAAGAGAATGAAAGGAAAGTGGAAAAAGAAAAAAGGAAAAAAAGGAAGGATTCATTAGTATCTTCCTAGAGTCTTTAAAGCATTGATTTGATTGAACTTACAAGCTCCACGGAACCTTTTATTACTCTTTATGCTCACAGGGCAATCCAAGTTAATTTAATTACCAATACTACAGCACAGTAGCCAAGGTAATACAATTTGTAGATAAAAATTAAAGAGCAATCAATTAAAGGGTATAGCATTATATAAAATGGGTTTAAATTCTAAATAATTCCCTCCAATTTTGATCACTTGATAAATAATCCCTTGTATGTTTTCAATATGTCAATTAATGGCCCATTTTATTTAAAATAACAAAAATTTATGAACGTTACTTAAAAATTTAATTGCATAAAAATTAAAATTGAATTTTTTTTTACTTAGGAATGTACTCATATTGAATCACATTCGATTAAATTTCAATTCAACTGATCAGCTTTTTACTATTTTTAAGTGAGTGGAGGATCAGTTATTTGTCATATATTAAAAGTTTAAGCAAATAATTATCAAAATTAAAATCATAGGGGTCATTATAATTACCAAATAAAAATTGTAAAGGGTTAATTACATTTTAGCCATTAGATTATATATATAGTTATAAATATATCACTATCATCATTTGGTTACTTAAAATCTCTTGCTTTGACCTCTGTCTATTCATTACATATATGATTAAGGCCTTTAAATTATCACTTCCTGGGTGTTTATGATATTATATATGACCATTAGACCATTGCAGCTTATCATTATTGGTCTTAATGAGTCTGACTCTTTCTAACCATGTATTGTAATTAATTAAATCTTTTAATGAAAGGTAATTAAGTTGCCAGCAGCATACTTTGATACATAGAGAAACTTATATTGGCAAGTTGCATAGCCTTTTAATTTATACTCTTAATGGAGCACTTACTTAAGCCTAAGGACAGTCTCCATCAATTTTTATTCTATTTAATAAAAACAATAATAATAACAAAGTGATTAATAAATTAATTAACACTAAATATTGTCTATGTCGTTTTTAATTACATTTGTCAGCACCTCATCTGCATCTAGCACTTAAAGCCTTAATTAATTAAGGGCCAGTTTCTATATATATATATATATATATATATATATATATATATTAATTCTATCATGATTTTCACTGTAAATAACAAAAGCAAAGCACTCATTAAATGAATGAAATTGGTCTCGATACCATGCTAATAATAATAAGTAGAGAGAATAATTTACATTATCTGAAGCGTACCAACTTATTATAATTAAGCTTTATGCTAATTAAAGATTGTGCTTTAGATATTAATTGTCAAACCCAGATGAGAATTAATTAAGTCGAAAGCAGCATAGAAAAAGAGTTAAATTGTTTTCTTATTATTAACTGATGGTGGGCTAGCTTTAGTGTGCATTGGAATTGCCAAAAGTTTCAAAATGGCAGCCGCACTATGCATAAAGAGAAGAGATAAAACGGACATCACAATCATATATATTTTGTTATTTTCTAAATTATATTTTATATAATAATATATCCTCACTTAAATAAGTCTTACTTAATTTATTATGAACTTTACCCAAATATTTAGATGAGAGTGTATTATTACTATAGATGTAACATAATAATCACTATATATATATATATATATATATATATATATATATATTTCACACCAATCTTTAATATTTAGGGTTGTGCCAAAAACTCCTCTTAGATCCAATATCATTTTCTCTAGTGTTATTTTCTAAATTATATTTTATATAGCAATATAACATCACTTAAATAGGTCTTACTTAATTTATTATGAACTTCACCCAAATATCTAGATAAGAGTGTATTATTACTCTAGATGTAACATAATAATTATGGTGTGTGTG
>JASKGM010001395.1:0-12359 GCA_034509205.1 Ceratonia siliqua
TGATGATATTCTTATTTACAGTAAGACATGGGGTGAACATGTAGCACATGTAAATCTAGTTTTTCAGCAATTAAGGGTTCATCAATTTTTGTTAAAAAGGAAAAGTGTCAGTTTGGGAAAGAAGAGGTGAATTATTTAGCCCACATTATTTCCCAAAAGGGAGTAGCCATGGATCCCGAAGAAAATTTCAAGCCATGGTCACATGGCCCAAGCTTACTACTCTAAAGGGCTTAAGAGGCTTCTTGGGTTTGACTAGCTACTATAGAAAATTTATCAAAGGGAAACGGGTTAATTGCACAACCCTTAACTAATATGCTGAAAAAAGAATCTTTTCATTGGAGTTCAGAGTTAGAAAGGGCATTTAAGGATCTTAAGGCAGCAATGATTGCAGGGACTGTTTTAGCGATGCCAAATTTCTCTTTACCATATATTGTGGAGTGTGATGCTTCTGGAACAGGAATAGAAGCTGTGTTAGTGCAACAAGGAAGGCCTATTGCTTTTTACAGTCAGGCACTACACAGCAGAAACTTACATTTATCAACTTATGAAAAAGAGTTGCTAGCTTTGGTATGTGCAGTGCAGAAATGGAGGCCATATTTGTTGGGGGCTACATTTATTGTAAGAACTAATTAAAAAAGCTTACAATATTTGTGGAATCAAACCATTACTACTATATCTCTACAAAAATGGTTGGTGAAATTAATGGCATATGATTTCAAGGTGGAATATAAGAAGGCACATGACAATTTAGCGGTTGATGCTCTGTCAAGATAGTTTGAACCTCAACTTAAGGCTATCTCTACCCCAGTTCTAGATTGCATTGAGGAGGTGAAAGCTGAAATAAAAGGAAGTCCTTCTTTACAAACATTGGTAAGCAGTATTGTGGCTGGCAGAACAGAGGATCCTTGGGCAGTAAAGAATGGAATCATTCTGTACAACAGAAGAATTTATTTGCCGGCTAAATCAGTTTTGATACCAACAATCCTTCAAAATTTTCATGCTAGCACTCATGAAGGATTCCACAAGACTTTGCACAGAATTCGGAGCACCTTTTATTGGTGGGGAATGAAGAACCAGGTCAAAAAAATTATTCAAGAATGCCAAATTTGTCAAAGAAGTAAGGTAGAAAGTTCACACTTAGCTGGTTTATTAAATGCCCTTCCTATCCCCACTAATGTTTGGACCCATATATCCATGGATTTTATTGATGGACTACCAACTTCTAAGGGAAAAACCACTATTTATGTAGTGGTCGACAGATTTTCCAAGTATAGTCATTTTATTCCCATTAGTCATCCTTATACAGCTAACTCCATAGATCACGTTTTCTTTGAAAATATTTTCATGTTGTATGGGATGCCAGAATCCATTGTGTGACCGAGACCCTGCTTTTACCAGTGTTTTGGAAGACTATGTTCCAACTGAATGGGGTTAAGTTAACTTCAGTTCAGCTTACCATCTACAAACCTATGGCTAGACAGAGGTGGTAAACAAAACATTAGAGATGTATTTACATTGCTGTACTGGAGATGGGCCCAAAGAGTGGGTTATATGGCTACCTTGTGTGCAGTATTGCTACAATACAAGTATACATTCTTCTACTAGAAAGACTCCCTTTGAAATTGTATATGGGAGACCACCCCCCTCTTTACTAGCTTATGTGCTAGGTACTTCAAAGGTAGAATCAGTAGAAAGATTTCTTTTAGCAAGGGATCAAATACTGCAAGAAGCCCGAGCCAATTTGGAAGTTGCTGGTCAAAGAATAAAAAGTATTATGATGCTAAACATATTGACAAAGAATTTCAGGTGGGAGATTGGGTATTTTTAAGATTGAAACCTTATCGTCAGTTATCATTGGCCCAAAGAAAAAATCAGAAATTGGCACCCAAGTTTTTTGGTCCCTTCAAAATTCTTGCAAGACTTGGGGCA
Source organism: Ceratonia siliqua (assembly GCA_034509205.1). NCBI lineage: Eukaryota > Viridiplantae > Streptophyta > Magnoliopsida > Fabales > Fabaceae > Ceratonia > Ceratonia siliqua. The sequence goes on from JASKGM010001395.1 coordinate 1,930, forward strand.
ATGGCATACAAATTGGAATTACCCTCTAATTCCAAATTCCATCCAGTGTTCTATGTTTCTGTTCTTAAAAAACAGATAGGGACTCATGACGGTGGAGTCGCTTTTACCACCTATGTCCGAAGAGCAAATGGTTCAACCTCTTCCTCAACCTATTTTGAACCAAAGAATTGTTAGAGGAAACAAGGAAGTTTTGGTGCACTAGAAAAATTTATCACCAGCTGATGCCACGTGGGAAAATGCTATGGACTTCCAAACACGCTTTCATTATTTTATCCTTGAGGACAAGAATCAAATTATCGGGGAAGGAATTGTTAGATCACCAATTTCATTGGTGTATTCTAGGCCAAATAAGGAAATTCCAAGAAAGGAAATTGAGGGGTCAACTTCTGTGATTGATTGATTACTTGATTCTTGGGAGTTAATATAGATTCTCTAGCTGGAGGTATTTATTTTAAAAGGAAATCAACCAGTCAAAGAGATTTATGAGAATTATAGCAAGATGGGCAATTAGGTGCCATTAGCAAGGATCCTTAGTAGAATAAAGTCATTTAATGTCTTTTATGTCTTTGTTTGTTGCCTAATTTTCGAATATTGTCATTTAAATGCATTTATGTTCCTGACTACGGTTTAATCTCCTATTGTAAGACAAACGATTATTTATAGTCTCCTCTTTTATGAATAAAGGCATATGAGAATTTACCTTCAACAAGTTGTTGAATTAAGGAGGCCAAGCACCTCAAATAGCTTACCAAGGAGGCCCAGTATCCCTCGAAGAGCCCTACATTCAGATTTAGAAACCAAGATAGGGAAGCCTAGGAAATTTGATCCAGCTTCACTATCTCTAGTAAAATATAATACTAGAGCTGCTGAACGAGCCCGTAACAGGGGGAGGTTACGGGTATTTGGGAATTGAACAGGGACATTGTTGAGCGGTTAGAATGCTCGAAAGTGCTAGAGGAATTGACTTATCTGGGTTTGTGTCTTATTTGTTCTGTTGTGAGTGTTACTGTGAAGATTTATCTTGTTTCTGATTTACTGTGTTACTATAGTATTTGTACTGGTATTGTTCTCTGTCAAGGTTCTGTAAGAGGCTTTGTGTGCAAGACTTGACTTATATATTAGACAATTATACTGTAGTTGTCCAGAAGTGGTGTTTAATATATCAGTTTGGAGTTGGTTTCTATCATTATATATGGCAAATGGTTTCATAACACATCAACAATTTACAATTCCACACTGATACGGAGTTACTCCTACTCTAATACTTCCATAGAACCACACTGATACAATATGACAAACCAAGGAAACAGTACACAATAATCCACTGGAACTACAAAGAAATACTGGATAACTATAGGATACAAAGATATCAGCCTAGCACTAAGTGGCTAGTAACTCCCCCATTCACCCATTTCATATGTTACCCGCCTACCTACTCTCCTCCCTCTCTGATTTATCCACTTCTCCCCATGTAACTCCCTTAGTAACTGCGTTTGCAACTTCTCTTATAACTGCCCTTTCCCTTTCTTTCTAAAATACCCGAGGTCTAACAGAACAGTATAAAAGCAAATTCAACCCCATAAAAGTGTAGAATGCCTACGATTAATCAACTAAAAAAAATAAGTTAAGATAGGTGCTTTTATGAGCTGAAACTACCTGGAGTTTAAAGATTCTTTATCACACCTCAATTTGTACGAGGTTAGCTGTGGTTGTCGCCTGCAAATACAAAACCAATGTGTTGAAAGGAATTAAATGCATTAGGTTACTGAGTTAGCATATTATCAAGATTAATATACTATTTTATTACTAAGCATCAAAAAATATAACTCTATAAAATTGAAGTAACTATAACAATATTATGTCAATGAAATGTTTCAAAGGCAAAGAAGAATTGAATTCTAAATGCCATCCTCATTGGCCAATTGTTAGTATAAAAAACAGATTTCCAAACCTGTGTATTCTCCAATCTAGTTGTCTATCTGAAAACTCAGGGAACCCATGTTACAGTAGCAGGCTTTGGACTAATATTTAAAAAAAAAAAAAAAATCATTGCATCCATCCCAATATCCAAAAAAACTCACATTAACCAATATAACAGGTTTCATCATGGACATCACAGCATCAATCCAAAATTTAAAAGGACTAGATGAGACAAGAGGAACACTATGTCCAAAAGACACAGAAAAGTGAAACAGAAAAAGATTATCACATCTTCAGAACTACTGATACTGTTTTCGAGTTTTATGATGAGAAAATTATATGATCAATTCTAATTTGGAAGTGGAAACACTTGGGAAGTTTTGGTCTAACAATTATAGACATAAGGAAAAGATCTTTTCAGTTATGATATCAACCAGTGAGCAGCTATTTCACTGAGATGATGACAAAGTAAAGTTATTACCACTGTCTGCCATGTTGAAAGCACACTTCAAGGATTCAAAGGATCCAATTTAAGTATAACATAACCAATCCAACAAAAAGTACGCTTTAAATTTTTGATAAGTTTGCAGACAATAAGGAGAGAATTATATACATATATTTTGATATTTTCTTCACACATTAAGTCCAGGAGGATAAATTTTTAGTTTGTTCCAACAAGTTTAAGTATAACAAACTGTAATGAAAAAGAGAATTTTGAAGGACTAAAGATCCAAATCAAGGTTGCAAACTTAATCTAGCTAATGCATAATCAGCATAATTGAAGAAATAGATTTGAAACTTTTCAACCCTGTATTACCAATTCTTACACAACTAATACAGTTCTCAATGACACATGGATCTTCCTCTGGATCCTTACTAGTTGCTGCCATGGATATAAAATTTCCTTTGACCACCCAAGCTTACTATCAAAAGTAGATAAAAAGGTTGGGGGGGGGGGGGAGGATGCATGTTTGATTGGTTATAAGAAGAGGAAACTCGGGAAAAATTTTCATGCAGTTAAATGCATAAAAACTTAAAATAACAATAAATTCAAGATAGAATTTTCTTATTACTCAAGAAATAAAAGAACCCTAGCACAAAGTAATTTCTCAAGTTTGAAATGAAGTACATAAATCAATTATAATTGCAGACAATTAGCTGACAGAAATTCAAGGATGAGAAGTTTTCAGAAATAACAGTAGCTTGGTCATATACAATACAATCGCGATCACTGAGAGGACAAAAATGCTGGTAATAAGATTTTATGGAAACAGTGTCAATGGGAAGTTTTTTTTTTACCTTGAATTTATTGGGAAGCTAGCAGCCAAGGAAGATGAATCAGCTCTTCCACTGTCCCTAGCTGAAGGCCCACCTATTGAACTGTTATTAACTGCACTAGTGCAGCTGCCAGCATGATACCTTTGCATTTCCCCCAACTATCACCAGCATACTTCCCCCAGCATCAAAACACAAGTAGCTGTGATAGCTAAATGGCATCATTGATGATGTTCAAAGTCATTTCCAACCAAAGCCAATTAAGCAACTTTTTTTTAAAAAAGAAAACCAAGCATAAAATACACAGTAGTCAGGGAACAATCCTTAATTGACAAAAGGATTGAAGCATAAACCTTAGACACCAAATCTGTGTCATTGGAACTCGTTCAACTGCCAAAGGATATATACAGAAATCCTAATGCACCAAAAATCATATATCCCAAACTTGAGACCCACCATATGGATCATAAGAATGACTGCTAAGAAATATCAAGAAACAACCATTCAATGAGTACAACCCAAAGGCTGCTATTATGTCCCTCAAAGAAAGAAAAATTAAATTGTTAAACTCTAATCTGTAGAGTGTATTTAAAATTTGTCACCAAACATGTTCTGGGGTATAAAAAATATCAAAATCCTAAACTTTAGTCCACACTGAGTCCTGTTTCAACAATATAGCTGGATGCTGGAGCAAATAATATATGAACAATTTAACATTTATATTTTGAAATTGAGGTTAAAGTCCATCCCCTTGTAAATCTAAATTAGATTTTAAGAAAACACACAGAAATAACCAAGCTGGTTGCAATTTTTTAAAAATATCCTCAAATCCAGCACCTCTGTTATACTAATGTAAGTAACATAACACCAATGTTATGTTAGAACCCAGGGGTATTTTAGGGGTATTTTAGAAAGAAAGGGAAAGAGGCAATTATAAGAGCAGTTACGAGGCAGTTACATGGGGAGAAGTGAATAAATCAGAGAGGAAGGAGAGTTGGAAGGCATTCAGAAATTTGGAATTGGGTGAGGGAGATCTCTGGCTTCTCGAATTGCCAGATCTGGGAGTGTTATTCAGCCACTCGAAGTGCTGATGTATTGGATGCTGTGTGTTACTATAATGTGTCTATTTACTCTTGTAGTTCTGTGTTGTAGCATCTGTTAGTGAATTTACTTTGTGTAAGTATTGTGAAGTCTGTATAAGTGTTCTGTATCAAAGTGGCGGTGTATTATGATGTAAAACTGTTGTTGTCTATAATATACAAGTGCAGAATTATATATATTAGATAGATATCTGAGTTGGTTCCTATCATGTTATAAATTAGTTAATGAAATATTGAATGTTGACATGGACTATAACCATATAAAGTTGAAACCTTCAATTAAAATCCAAACTACAGAGGAATTCCAACAAAATAGAAGCTATACATATGAAGTTGTACTACTTTGAACTGAAATATAAACTTCTCGCCCAGCATTTTGATATTGCCAGAATTTATCACTCCTAACCATATCTTAACTAATAAATTACAAGCAACAACATAGAGCTAAATAAATTAATCAAAACACTTCCGATCCATAAGTATACGTCCAAAATTCATATTAAAATCACCCTCGGTTAGAAACTGCTGTAAACCAAATCTGATATCTTCTGAAATATGTAGCGAACTCAAATATTATAAATATCAAAACACAATTACAACACATAAATCCGACACTTCGAGTGGGTGGATACTCCCATTACTAGCATTCGAGAGGCTAGGTCTCTCCCCCAATTCCAAATCAATATTTGCCTCCCTTCTCTGCACCCTTCCACTTATATTTATACAAGTCACCCGAAATAACTCCCTAAATTTCCTTATAACTACCCTTATTTAAAATACTCATGTTTTATTTCCTAAATACCCCTAGTATCTAACAGTAACCTTGTCTCTCCGAACTTAAATCGCCAAGTAGCTCATATTATGTTTGAACTAACTAAAGTACCAAAAGAAACTTCTCCATGTATAAGAGATGAATTGGAGACAACCCACCTACTGAATCACCAATAACTTCAACTTAACATCAAATCCAAGCTATATTCTACATAAAGATGAGCATATTATTGAATAGCCCAATAAATCAAATCTAATGCAAGATAACCGCCGAAATTTGAACTTTAAAGCATGATCCAAAACTATGGTTTTTGGACAAATTCTGATTTTTCAACTTCAGAAATGCAGGCGAGAGCTAACTGTGGAGCTGAAAATTGGGTCTTTCACGTAAATAAAACTAGGGTTTTAATTAGCAATTCCACGAACAGATAAGGGCTTTTGACAAATAATGGGAACATGATTGAAGAATAAAAGGAAAGTTGGGGCATACCTAGTAAGAAATTTGAAACACTGAGAGAAAGAGAGGGAATGCACTGTAGATAGAGAAAGTAAGAGAAAGACAAACAGAGATACAAAGGAGAAGAAGGGTCGCAGGCTATAAGGGCTTTGACTCTTAGCTTTGCTGATGATGACATCGATGCCTCTGTTTCTTCCTGTGATAGAATAAATGGAGAAGGGAGAGGAATCCAGTAATTATAAAATTATATTTTATCTGTGAATCTTGTTCCTTTTCTGCCCTCTTAGTTTCATTTTATTATCCATATACGTAGATGAAGGACCCATTTAAAGGGGGCAAAATTGTCAAACAAGTTGCAAAAGCCATTTCTTAAAGATTCAATGACCATATGTCATCATGCTTGTTTTCTCTTACTTGAATAGAAAAAGGAGGAAAACAATACACTTAGAAAGAGAAAGACAAGAATGTTTCCACAGTATTGGATTCTATTATGTTATCAAATAACGTAATATTATCATGTTTAAAAAAATATAGACATAATATATATTATGAGTTCATAAACAATAAATATAAATTAATAAAAAAATTAATGAAATCCATCACTAAATATGATAGTATCATATTCTCTTTAAACATGAAAGAATCTTAATCCATTTTCATATATTTTAAGGATAAGTAGAGCATATAGAGAAATTTATTCTTTTAAATGTGTCAAGTTGATGCAAAATGTGTATTCTTAAGATTTTAAATTTAGTTTTGATTGATGCACAACGGGAATATACTTTTATCATAAAACTAAAATAAAGACATATAGCATCGTTTTAAAGGGCAAAACCAAAAGTAGAGATGTTTAAAGACACTACCTCAATTGTAACACTAAGAAAATACAAAATACATTATATATGCTCTAATCTGAAAAAATGTTGAATTTCATATAATGGTTCCAACAAAAGATTTTGCATGAGTGTCATCTAGTTAACTCTAACGGGTTGGCTAGTTAAGAAAGTGTGCTTTTTATTTTGACTATTTGGGTTCAAATCTTGGAGTCAGCACTTGAAAAAATACAACAGAAAAAAGTATCATCTTCTAAGTTAGCAGTTTCCCCTTCCTTGTCTAGATGCATGGGGGCATATAAGTCATACTATCCTCACCATCAAAATTTTACAGCATGAAAAGTGCAGGTAGAAGTCATGGCAGCATATGTCACCACAACTATGTTTACACACAGTTTGTTATAAAAGGTTGTGTAAATAGCATCACCCAATTTATTATGATCATAAACAGGAAACTTACAGATTTAACAGACTCAATCCTATTCCTTATTGAAATTATTACATGTGGAGTGTCATGGTAATTAGGAAACTGAGGAATTTTGTGTCTGACGCAATTAGCTAGCCACAATGCATTTGTTATGTGTTATTCCTCTCAATGCCACCAGTCTAGGAAATGTTCTGTTAGATAAAAATTAGTCAACACCAAGAAACTGTATTCACTGATGTGTAACACTCAAACTACACAAACAAAATTAATGTGAATAAGAAATGCTTATTTGTCCGTTTCCATGTCTTGAACAGGATGATTCTGAAATTATCAGTCGTTATCTAATTCTTGCAAGGGGTCCAATAATTTCAAGAGCTGATAAGCCTTTTAAGGTAAATATTCCTTTAACCTGTGACTATAATTTTTGTTTCTCCTACAGGATTCCCTAGAATCAAACATGATTTATTAATTTCAGACAAGCATAGTCTTTACTTTGGATGAAGGTCCTGGGGTGTTGTTTAAGGCCTTGGCTGTGTTTGCGTTGAGGGACATAAATTTAACAAAGGTAAATTTTGCAAAACACTTTCTTTCTGAATCTAGCTCATTACATGCTGATTACAATGTTTATTGACTGTATGAACTATGAAATCAGATTGAAAGTCGACCACAAAAAAGCTGGCCATTAAGAGTGGTCGATGACTCCAACACTGTTACTGCCAAGTGTGTAATGTTTAGTCTTCTCATTTCAGATAACTGCAACTGTTAGCATCTTACACATCATATTGCAGCATATTCGTTGCCTGGTCCAACCTAGTTTGCTGATCTTTTACTACTGCAATGTTTAAATTACTATGTCTATATTGCATCCTTCTAAATCCTTTCTTGAAGTTCTGTTCAAGGTGTTAATTTATTGTGGGTGTATTATTACCCTATGTCCCCATGCTATTATTGAGGTTGAACGCACGTGCATTTCTGAAAGACTATATTTTTGTGTGTTAATTCAAACATTGAGATAGCTTGTGGTGTTTTCTGGTTCAGGTATTTTGACTACCTTTTCTATATTGATTTTGAGGATTCTGTGGCCGAGGCGGGCACAAACAGCTTTAGGACATCTGCAGGTTTGATCATTGACATTCTTTTATATGAACAAAATTGTCTTTTAATTATGCTTATTGCTTTTTATCTCTTCTCAAACTTTTCTTTTGAAAAGCCCAGTGAAACATGTTAATAGACAGACTCACATACTCTGAAAGACCGCAAATAATCTGTTCCACATAATCCAAGCTACAGAGCAATGCAAAAACAAATGGTTTTTGTTCCCAACATTGAAGCACATTCATAAATTGAAAGGGCCAAAGGGGTTGTGAACAGGTGCTTGATTCACATCTCTGCAATAATTTAAAACTATAGAAAGATTTGGTCCCAGACTCCCAAATGTTGACATGCTCGCTGACAATACAGCATTGTATACCACTTTCTCTGTCAAAACAAAAATCCAACCTCAATTTAGTTTGCTCAAAGAATGATATATCTATTAACTTATCCGAACTCAACTCTTAGTATACAGTTGATAAAAAGTATTATCCTTGTCAGTAGAAAAACAGAAAAGGACACCCCAAATATTTCCATCAGATCAAACCAGAGTCAGAGAGAAAAAAATACAAAACCCAAACCCGAAAATTTCAATCAGATTAATAAACCGAACCAGTGGGAAAAAGCACAAATCCATAATCAACATTTTTCATGCCAAAATCCCAAAATCAAACCACAGCTCAGAACTTCATATCAGAATACAGGACCGAAAATCAAAGGAACCATAACACAAACCCAAAGCTCAATATAGCTCAATTAGAAAATACCCAAACTGAGAACCAGTATAACAACTTAATACAAACGCAACCCAAACAACAATCAAGCTCAGAAACTGTATTCCAAAGAAGGTTCAAGCCTGGTTCAAGAATAGAACTGGAATTCAAATGTTACCTGTTGAGAATCCTCGACTGTCTAACCTCTCCTTGGGTGCGATTGGACGAAGCTCTGTGAACTCCGGTGACGGTGGCTCCGTTTGTGGTGAAGTGTGCGAGTGAGCAATCTGCGAACTCCGGTGACGGCGACAGCCGAGGAGGAAGAAGGTGGCTGGAGGTGCTTTCGGCCTGAAGGTCTCGTGCCGCTGTGATGGTGGCTCCTTGCGGCGGCGAGAAAGCAAGAAGAAGTGGCCGCAGAAGAGGAGACGGAGATTGGAGAGGGTGATGCCTTCACTGGGGTGGAGAAGTGGCACTGGGTCTCTGGGAAGAAGGAGAAGGGAGAGATGCCGGCGTAGAGAATGGGAGTGAGGGGTTTCAGAGCTTGGGAGAGGTTGGGTTGGGTACCCGAGGAGGGTTGCAGGCTATGAGGGCTTTGACTCTAGCTTTGCCGATGATGACGACGATGCCTCTGTTTCTTCCTGCGATAGAATAAATGCAGAAGGGCGAGGGATCCGGTAATTATACAACATTGCCGGTTGATTCTGTTTTTAAAAATTATTTTTATTTTTTTATGAAAATAAAAAAATTATTTTCAAAAATAATAATTAAATAATAAAAATAATTTTTTATATTTTAATTTAATTTAATTATTTATTTTTTAAAAAACATAAAAAATAAAAAATATTTATTTTAATAATTTTTTTATTTTTTATTTTATAAAATAATTTTTTTAAATTATTTTTAAAAATAATAAAAAAAAACCATGTACCTGATTATTATCCATGTACCTGATGATGGAGCCATTTAAAGGGGGTAAAATTGTCAAACAAGTTGCAAAAGCAATTTATTAAGGATTCAATTAACGTACATCATCGTGCTTGTTTTCTCTTGAATAGTAAAAGGAGGAAAACAATACTCTTGGAAAGAGAGAGAAGAATGTATTCACAGTATTGAATTTATCAAATAACGTAATATTATCGTATTTAAAAAGTAGATATAATTTATATTATGAATTCATAATTAATAAATATAAATATTAAAATTAACTTAATAAAAAATATTAATGGTCTATATCTAAATATCATAATATCATATTCTCTTGAAACAATCTTAGTCCATTTTTATATATTTTGAGGATAAAGGGAATATATTTTTAGCATAAAACTAAAATAAAGTCATAACATGGCTTTAAAGGAAAAACCAAAAGTAGAGATATTTAAAGCAAAATTATGGTTTGTACCCTACCTCAATTGTAACACAAAAAAATACAAAATATATTATATAAGCTCTAATCCAAAAAATGTTGAATTTCATATTACGGTTCGAACAAAAGATTTTGCATGTAAGTGTCATCTAGTTAACTCTAAGGGAGTGTTTGATATAGATGGCATTTTTCATTCCTAAGAATCATGTTTTCTGATAATCATGTTTTCTGAGAATCATGATTCATGGAAATGTTATAAAATACGTTTGGTTGGCATTAAACATTGATGGGAATGTTAGCTGGAATCTTTTATTCTCATGTTTGGTTTATATACAATTTTTCTGGGAATGTTGAGACTTTTTACAAAAATACCCCTAAATAACCGTTCATTTTTTTATTTGCTTCTTTATATATAATAATTAATAAATATCAAATACAAGTTAATTTATATAATTATATTATTTATTATTATTCTAATA
>JASKGM010001416.1:0-12358 GCA_034509205.1 Ceratonia siliqua
GCCCGACATGATTTGGATGGAAGGCAGCTCTAATAGACCTGAAATAAGGCTGTAGAGAGCGAAAGAAGCCTGAAAGATGTGCAAAAAAACGAAATCGGAGCGATTTGGACAGCAGGAGGCTATGCACGGCGGCGCGTGGGACGGATTCCTGCGATGAGCTTCCTGGGTCACGCTGATTGGCGATGTTTGAGATCATTGGCAGTGGCGGTGTCGTCAGATACCCACCGGAAAAGGGAGATCGGAGTTTCAAAGCTTTGCTGGACGACGGGCACTCGAGCGGCGCGTGGGCCGGATTTGGACGGCGCCGTTCAAGGGTTTGGCCGGCGGGAGCTCTCCGAACACGGTGGTCTGACCAAATACTGCAACCGACACAGGGAAGGGAACCAACCAGATCGTATAGACGTGACGGCTGAATATTTTACCGTCGCGGGTGCTCACACTTGAAAACTTCAGGTTTTTCTCTCCCTAGGCTCGATACCATGTGAAAAGTAGAGAGATAGAGAGAAAACCTAATGTGGGAATATGTGTATGTGAGTGATATCACTTACTAGAGCTTAATATATATACAGGAAAGAATGGGCCAATGAGCCGATATATACAGAGCTTAACAGAACTTAATAGAAACTAATCCTAAGTATATACAGGAAGTTAACAGTATCAATAAAAGAAATGAAAGTTTGCTATGATTAGAGAAATGTTCTGATGGACCCACGGTTAAAATGACATATGCAAGGAAAAGGAAGGGTAAAATGGTATTCAACCAAACCTTTCAGAGGGATGGCACTTCGAAGTTGTAGGAGTGTGGACACTATTTTGTCTGTAGTGCTGGAGGTGGTTAAAAGGGGTTGGGGGGTGACCTTTTTGGGGGGTTGGGAAGGATTTTTGGAAAAGAGGGGGAGACCTAGCTCCCAGATGGCTAGGAAGGGATACACTGCTTAGTGACGGTTGAGATCAATACCTTGGTGCCTGGTTTTGCTTTCTTCTTTAGTTCTGACTATCATTCGTCGTTTGGTTCCTTTAATATTACCGTGTGTTTTGCATTTATCATTGTGGCCATTTCCTGCTCTCTAGTTGTAAATCTCCCAGTGTTCAATCCATTATTCTATTGAATATGGGTTGTTAAAACGTTGATTATCTTTATAAAGAGGAATACAATATACCCGTGATTATTACTGTTGCATTGCTGGGTTTCCATCATTCTGGTATCAGAGTGTTGCATTCAGGTTATGGGTTGTTGTGGCATGGTCAGTACTAGAATGGATTCTCGAATAGAAGGAATGGAGCAGGGGTTGGAAGAGGTGAAATGTGGCTTGACACAAGATTAGAAGAAATGAGACGCAAAATGGAAGTTATCAACGATTACTTCATGGAAGTAAGAGAAACGACAGTTGTGAACAGAGAAAAGGCACCTATGGAAGGTGAAGTTTCAGCAGGTGGATCTAATGGTAACCCGTGAGGTCCCGAAATAGATGGAGGAGAAAGAGAGAGAACTGTGGTTGAAAGGGAAAACCATTTCAAACGTCTGGACTTACCTCTTTTCTCGGGTGAAGACCCAATCGGTTGGTTATTCCGAGTCGAGAGATACTTTGGCGTTAATGGGGGGAATGAAATGGAGAAGATGGACGCAGTTGCGGTTTGTTTGGAGGGTAAAGCTCTTACCTGGTACCAATGGAGGGACGGAAGGGCACGAATACGAAACTGGGAAACCATCAGAGCAGCACTTCTGGAGTGTTTTCAACCTTCTCAAGCAGGGGTTGGCTACGAACTCCTGGTGGCATTGAAGCAGACTTCGACGATGACATCCTATTGAGAGGAGTTCGAGCTTCTCTCCTCCCCTCTTACGGATGCCCCAGATTCCCTTCTTATGGGGACGTTTCTGAATGGGCTTCAGGAGAATATTAGGGCTGAGGTGAAGATGGGCCAGCCAAGAGACCTACAACAAGTAATGACCCTAGCCCACAAGGTTGAAGAGAGAAACTGGGTGGTGGACAGAATCCGGAAAAGGGAAATGGTCCCAAACCGAAGCCTACATCAAACCCACGATCTCACAGAGCGTTCCCTCTCGTGTTACCAGGGACGGATTAGGGGGGAGGGGGGAAGCAGGGACCTTGGTCCCCCCTCCTCCTTCATATATATATATATATATATGTATATATTTTTATTATTTTTTAATCCAAAAATATAATAAATGAAGTATTTATAAAATTAATGTGACTAATTTTAAAGTAATTAGTTTTTATTTTTAAGTTTTAAGTTTTCTTGTTTATCAAAATTTAATGTTGTTATATCTTTTTTTATTCTATTTTTTTTAAATAAATTTTTAATTATTCATCAAACTTTTAAATTATTATCATAAATAATTTTTTATTTAATTTGTTAATCCATATTTTTTTTTCTCAAAATCCTAGTTCGGCCTCCCCTGTAAGTAATTTCTGGATCCGTCCCTGCGTGTTACTGCACCAGTGTGGACATAGAGCGCTGCGAATAATGCCATTAGTGAACAAATAGAGATGAATAGTGGGAGTCAAAGCTGGGGGTGTTCAGTTCAAACACAGAAAATGCCGTCGAGTACCAGGAACAATGAGGGACAGTCACGTGACAGTGGAAATCGCTGGGAAGGACCATATCGTCGCATGTCTGAGGCAGAGGTCAATCGAAGAAGGCAACGGGGGCTTTGTTTCCGTTGTGAAGAACGGTATACTTTTGGCCATGTCTGTGAAAATAGGCAGCAACAGATCCTACTTGTGACTGAGGAGGAGGGCATGGGTGAGGAAGACGAAGAAACATGTCATCGAGAGGAAAGCAGAACAGAGTTTATAGCTGAGATGGAAGAACTAGGAAATGGTGACATTGAAATGTCAATGCACTCATTGACTGGAATGACCTCAGATCATACCATGAAATTGTTGGGCAAAATCAAAGGGAATGAAGTGGTGATTATGATAGACAGTGGAGCATCCAACAATTTTATATCCTCGCAACTAGTTCAAGGGCTGAAAATACCAACGAAGGGCAACAACAGCTTCAGTGTTTTGGTAGGAGACGGACATAGAGTCATGGGGAGGGGAGTATGTCCGGGAGTACAAGTGGAGATGTAGGGGATCTGTGTGATACAATCATTCTTGCCATTGGAGTTAGGACGAGTAGACATTATACTGGGCATTTCATGGCTAAAGTCATTGGGTTATATCAGAGTTAACTGGGCACTTTTAACTATGGAATTCAAATTGGGGGAAACACTGGTTTGCTTATATGGAGATCCATCCCTCTCAGAGAGATTGGTGTCTCTCAAATCCATGATGAGGATGATTAATTCAGGGGAGGGAGAAGGATTCCTTATTGAGTTTGGATCCATGGTGGTTCAGAGTGAAGGTAACTACCCAAAAGAAATTAAAGGAGTGTTAGTTGAGTTTGATACCTTGTTCAGGACCCCATCTGAATTACCCCCCATCTCGGATGGAGGATCACCATATTTAGTTGAAAAGTGGAGCCCAGCCTCTAAATATTCGACCTTACCGATACCCACATTTTCAAAAGAATGAAATTGAGAGATTGGTGAGAGAAATGTTGGAATCTGGGGTGGTCAGGCTTAGCACCAGTCCCTTTTCTATTCCAGTAACAATGCTAGATAAATTTCCAATTCCGGTTATTGATGAATTGATGGATGAGTTAGGGGGTGCTGTGATATTTTCCAAGTTAGACTTGAAATCCGGGTACCATCAGATTCGAATGAAACAGGGAGATGAACCCAAAACCGCTTTTCGAACCCACGAGGGACATTATGAATTCTTGGTTAGGCCGAAATGCTCCTTCAACATTTCAGGCAGTAATGAACCGTATTTTTCGTCCCTATTTAAGGAAGTTCATACTGGTATTCTTCGATGACATACTCATTTATAGTGTGGATCTGGAATCTCATACTCGACATCTCGACACTTTATAGATTCTGAAGGAAAATGATTTACTATTGAATCGCAAGAAGTGCTTCTTTGGACAGTCACAATTGGAATATCTGGGACACCTCATATTTGAAAAGGGAGTTCAGCGGGACCTTTCCAAAATATAAGCTATGGTTAATTGGCCAACTCTCACGAATGTTAGGAGTCTCCGGGGATTTCTAGGCCTCATTGGTTATTATAGGAAGTTTGTGAGGAGATGCGGAGGGATCGCAGCCCCACTTACCGAGTTATTAGAAAAGAACAATTTTGTTTGGGGAGAAGCTCCTCAACGGGCTTTTGAGGAACTGAAGCAAGCTATGACAACCACCCCAGTGTTAACAATGCCTAATTTTTCAAAAATATTTGAGATTGGAATGGATGCTTCAGGGATTGGGATAGGAGCAGTGCTTATGCAAGAAGGTCGTCCAATCGCCTATCTGAGCCAAAAGCTCTCAGACAAAGGTAAACGAAGTTCAGTTTATGAGAGAGTTGATGGCCATTGTTTTTGCAGTACAAAAGTGGCGACTCTACCTTTTTGGGAATCAATTTATAATCCGAATTGACCAAAAGAGTTTGAAATTCTTGTTTGAGCAACGAATTATGAGCATGGAACAACAACGTTGGGCTGCTAAACTATTAGGCTATAGGTTTTTGATGGAGTATAAACCGGGAAAAGAGAATAGAGTGGTAGATGCTTTATCTTGGAAAGAGGGAACTACTGAATTGGGAGCTATCACCCTTAGTCAGTTTGGGAAATGGGACGAGTTGGAAAAGGAAGTACACCAGGATACGAAGTTAGCCACCATTAGCCAACAAATACTTGCACAGCCTGAAAGTCAACCTGACTATTCATTACAGAGGGGAATCCTCTTGTACAAAGGGAAGTTGGTTGTACCCAAGGGCTCCCCACGGATCATCCAACTGTTAAGGGAGCTCACTCATCTCCTATGGGAGGGCACTCGAGTTCTTTAGGACCTACAAGCGACTAGCCGCATTGTGTTACTGGGAAGGTATGAAGAAGGATATACAACAATTTGTAGCTAGTTGTGATATGTGTCAGACTAGTAAATATCAGGCTCTGTCACTTGCGGGGTTACTCCTACCATTACCTATTCCATCTCAAGTGTGGGCGGATATTAGCATGGATTTCATTGAAGGACTTCCTAAATCTGCAGGCAAGGACGTAATTCTGGTAGTAATGGACAGATTCATTAAGTATAGTCATTTTATCCCTTTGGCATATCCGTTTACGGCTAAGGAAGTCACTGCCATATTCATGAAAGAGGTGGTGAAATTGCATGGCATTCTGACATCGATAGTGTTTGATCGTGACCGGGTGTTTATCAGTCAGTTTTGGCAGGAATTGTGGAAGGCATCAAGCACTCAACTTAGAATGAGCTCAGCATATCATCCTCAGACAGACGGACAGACCGAGGTGGTTAATTGATGCTTGGAAGCATATTTGAGGTGCTTCGGGGGTGATAAGCCCAAACAGTGGATCCAGTGGTTGTATTGGGTTGAATATTAGTATAATACTACGTATCGACGAGCAGCAAGTATGACCCCATTTCGAGCTCTATATGGGAGAGACCCACCTACCTTACTCAAATTCACAAATGAACCTTCTCATGTGGAGGCGGTGAATGTTCAGGTTCGGGAGCGTAACCACATCCTTGAAGAGCTTAAGGGAAATTTATTACAAGCACAAGTACATATGAAAGAAGTGGCGGATAAAAAGTGAAGGGATGTTACTTTTGAAGTATGAGACTTAGCTTATGTGAAGTTGCAACTTTATAAGCTCTGCACTTTAGCTAAGAAGGTGAATGAAAAGCTAAGTCCTCGTTTCTATGGCCCTTACTTGGTTGAAGCTAAGGTAGGCCTAGTGACTTATAGACTGACATTACCACCATCAGCCAGAATTCATCTAGTATTCCATGTGTCCCAGCTAAAGAAGGTTTACATGCGGGCCCTCCTTCATAAGATATTCCTCCTTTCTTGACTGCGGAAAAGGAGTTAACAGTCACTCCAGAAACAATTTTAAGGACACGAAGACTTATGAATGGCACCCTAGAAGTCCTCATTAAGTGGAATGCACTGCCAGAATGTGATAGCACTTGGGAGGACGCAGCCACAATTGCTGCTCAGTTTCCCACCCTACACCTTGAGGACAAGGTGGCTCTTGTAGGGGAGGGTAATGATGGACCCACGGTTAAAATGACATATGCAAGGAAAAGGAAGGGTAACAAGGTATTCAACCAAACCTTTCAGAGGGATGGCACTCCGAAGTTGTAGGAGGAGTGTGGAAACTATTTTTTCTGTAGTGCTGGAGGTGGTTAAAAGGGGCTGGGGGGTGACCTTTTTTGGGGGGGAAGGATTTTTGGAAAAGAGGGGGAGACCTAGCTCCCAGATGGCTAGGAAGGGATACACTGCTTAGTGACAACTGAGATCAATACCTTGGTGACTGGTTTTTCTTTCTTCTTTAGTTCTAACTATCATTCGTCGTGTGGTTCCTTTAATATTACCGTTTGTTTTGCATTTATCAGTGGTCATTTCCTGCTCTCTAGTTGTAAATCTCCCAGTGTTCAATCCACTGTTCTATTGAATCTGGGTTGTTAAAATGTTGGTTATCTTTATACAGAGGAATATTTAGTATATCCGTGATTATTACTGTTGCATTGCTGGGTAGAAAAGCAATAGGATCTTACTAGAAGTATAAAGACCCAAATGGTTTATGTTGTTGAATTGTATCATAACAGTTCACAATCATTCTTGAGATGTGTATTGATATTGAAAGGAAAAAACAGCATGCATTGGTACAAACCAATAAAAATATGTGAAACAAGGTTTTGGCTTCTATATGCTGTCCCTAGTTGTGAACAAGTTAGTCAATAACCAGATCTCTATTTCATGCACAATCATTTCATACTTCATATTGAGTTATTGACTGCATAATTCGGGTTTTCCAAGGTATATATTGTTTGGTGTATGTTCTTTTCTATGTTTTATTATGAGTGCTCATACTTATCACTACACAAGATAATTTAAGCAACATCAAGCATGTGGACTTGTTTTGTCTGCTTGCTTTATTTAGTTATTCAATTTTGTTCTTTTTATTTAAATTTATTTTGATACTGTGAAATTTTAGAATTATTGATTAGCTTGTTACAATGTCACAGCTGATTGAATGTCCAGCTATGTACGAACTTATGGGTTGTCCTGATTTTCATTGGCAACATATTCCGCTTCTAGAACTGTGGCGTGAGAAGCATGATGCTGATGGGAAATCTCACATTATTCTCGAGTCTTATCCTCCAGGAGATAGCATTGAGATTTTGAAGGAATCTCTTGCAAATAACAAAGTGAGTTACCAGCTTGACCTTGCACAGCTTGCTGATAATTGGAATATACTAAATCATCTCCAAAGCTTCCATGAAATTGAATGTATAATTATTTACAATTTGGTGTCTGGAGCTTGTTAAAAATTTTCAATTTCACAAATTTTTTTTTTTTACAAATAACTAGTAATCTGGAAAACAAGCAATCATGTCTTTAACATGAGGGAGGTACTTTCTTAGGGACATTCTGTGTTTATTAGAGGAGGATTCTATGGAGATTACATGTTTATTAGAGGAGGATTCTCTGGGGATTTTAAATCCTAATATTCTTGTCTTGATTACAATTCTTTAGTTATGTTTTCTTGGCTTTTATGGAGTGATATTCTGATTGTAACGTCAGTTGATCCTCTGCCAGTTTTATTGTAATTTATATGTAAATGTTTACCATTGATTCTTTCCTTTTTTGGGGTTACCCTTTTGTATATATGGAGCCTTCGTCTCCTTTGAAAAGAAAAGAGAATATGATATAAAATTCTCTATTTTTCATCCATATTTCTCTGTCTTCATGGTATCAGAGCCTAGTCCTGTCTAGCCTGGGCTTCTCTGTGATAGAGAATATTTCCAATGGCAGTGGGTCTGAGACCCCTGCATTTGTCAACAACGGCAACGAGATTCAGTCTACTATGAGCTCGGACAACTCTTCCATTACACTCGTGGTGGAGAAGTTGAATGGGAAGAATTACTGTGAATGAGCTCAATCACTCAAACTTGTAATTGATGGCAAGGGGAAATTGGGTTACATCACTGGTGACGTGAAGAAACTTGAAATAACTAAAGTTGCTGCATTGAAGAAATGGAATTCTGAAAATTCTTTGGTGACCGCTTGGTTGGTAAATTCAATGAAGCCAACCATTGGTAAGACCTACCTCTTTCTACCATCAGCAAAAGAGGTATGGGATGCCGTGAAGAAGACATATTTTGATGTTGAGGATTTCTCCCTTATATTTGAGATAAAAACTCAATTATGGCGGATGAAGTAGGGAGAAAGAGGAGTTATGGATTACTACTTGAAGATGTCAACTCTATGGCAAGAATTATACTTGAGTACTAAAGAAAAAGTGGGCATGCACTACTGACAGTGCCCAATTCAAGGAGAAACTTGAGAATGAGAGGGTTTTTGAGTTCCTAGCTGGACTAAATAAGGAACTAGATGATGTGAGAGGAAGAATTCTAGGAAGACGACTTTTACCCTCAACCCGAGAAGTATTTTCTGAGGCGAGAAGAGACGAAAGTAGGAGAAAGGTAATGCTAAAGGAGAGTAATCGAAGGGGTTATGCTACAACTGAGGTTTCAGCCTTTATTTCCTAAGGATCACCTGTTGTTTCAGGTTCAAAACAATACAAGGGTCGCCCTTGGTGTGACCATTGTCGCAAAACCAGGCATACAAAGGAAGGTTGTTGGGAAATCCATGGAAAACCTGCTGATTGGAAGCCAAGACAAGCTAGAGGCCATGGATACCAAGTGCCTGCAGAGCACCAGAATGAGAAACCCCAAGTAGAGAAGTTTACTAATCTAAACAATGCGTTCAATTCTAAACAAATTGAACAACTACAAAAATTACTCTCCAATTTTCAAAATTCTGGTCAGTCATCCACAAATTCTGTTTCCTCTGCTTCCTTAGCTCAAAGAGGTAATTTTATAAGAGATTTAAATACTACTCTGAATTCTAAAGCCTTATGGATTGTTGATTCTAGAGTTTCTGACCACATGACCAGCTCTTATCACTTATTTTCTACTTATTCTCCATGTGCTGGTAATTTAAAAGTAAAGATTGCTGATGGTTGTTTATCTCCTATTGCAGGGAAAGGGAAAATTCATATCTCTGACTCTTTGACCCTTGAATCTGTCCTGCATGTACCTAAACTATCTTGTAATCTCTTATCCATTAGTCAACTTACAAATGACTCTAAATGCATCATCGGGGAAGATGATTGGCAGTATAAGGAGTATGAGGGCCTTTACTACCTTGAGCAGGCTGAAAATATGACAGAAAATAAAGTTTCAATTTGTAGTTCTGCATCTAGCTCTAATGATATCATGTTATGGCATCTTAGAATGGGTCATCCCAATTTCCAATACCTAAAACGTGTATTCGCTACCTTATTTCAGAATAAAAAGCATCCTGTTTTTCAATGTGAAGTTTGTGAGCGTGCAAAACATCAAAGAACATCATTTCCCATGGCTGGTTACAAACCATCTAAACCCTTATCCTTAATTCATAGTGACTTATGGGGTCCTGCACACATTCCTAATTGATCCCATACAAAATGGTTCATCACTTTCATTGATGACCATACAAGAATCTGTTGGGTCTATTTGCTGAAAAATAAACTGAGGCTCGGTCTGTTTTCATAAATTTACACTTCATGTTCCAAACCCAATTCAACACAAATATCCAAATTTTAAGAATAGATAATGGCACAGAATATTTCAATAATATTTTGGGAGATTTTCTTCAAAAAAAGGGAATGATTCACCATAGTCTTGTGTTGAAACCCCTCAACAAAATGGAGTGGCTGAATGCAAAAATAGACATATTCTTGAGGTTGCTAGGCCTTAATGTTCACCACAAATATGCCTTAAAACATTATGCGGAGATGCCATATTAACCTCAACTTACCTGATCAATAGAATGCCTAGCAGGGTTCTATCCTTTGAGATACCCATTCAAAAATTCCAACAATTTTTTCTCACTACTCGCCTCACATCTACCCTTCCCCTCAAAATCTTTGGATGAGTAGCCTTTGTTCACATTCATCATAGGAACAAATTGGAACCTCGGGCCATTAAATGTGTTTTTATTGGGTACTCACCTACACAAAAGGCTTATAAGTGCTATGATCCTAATACCAAAAAGGTCTATGTTAGCCTGGACATTACCTTTTTTGAGCAAACCCCATTCTTTACTAAACCTTCACTTTAGGGGGAGAAAATAAGTGAAGTTCATGTTCAGAAATCTGGAAAAAATCTTGACATGGTAAAATTTGACCTGTCCACAGTTGATATATTCACACATCAGCCTCAAATTTCCAATACTGGTTCTGGTTCCTCCAATTCCAGAAGCGTTCCTTTTTTTGCAGACCCTTCTGACCCATGTAATGTCATTAACAGAGGAAAATTCAAATCTAGGGGGAGATGCAAGAATACAAACCAATAAAGAGACTCTTGTTAATTCAGGAAGGCCAAATTCAAGGTGTATAGAGGACCGCATACCTGAAGCATCAAGAGAATTGATTGGAACCAATGATAAGTTCAAGTAATCAAGAACCTACCTCAACCTCAATAAGTTTGATTCGAACCTCTATTTACCTATTGCTTATAGGAAGAAACCAAGGTCCTGCACTCTTCATCCTATCTCAAACTTCGTGTCTTATGATGCTTTATCCACTAAATATTGTGCTTTTAGTTCAAATCTTGACAAAACAGAGATGCCAAAAGATATCCAGGAAGCTCTAAAATTTCCAGAATGGGAAAAAGCAGTAATGGAAGAAATAAGGGGCCTTAGAAGAAAATGGGACTTGGGAGATAGTAGTTAGCAAAAGGGAAGAAACCCGTGTGTTGCAAATGGGTTTTTACTCTAAAATATAAGGCAGATGGGGCCATAGAACGTCACAAAGCATGCTTAGTTGCTAAAGGGTTTACAACTCATGGGATAGATTATACAGAGTTTTGCCCTTGTAGCAAAACTCAACACTATCAGGGTTCTCCTATCTCTAGCTGCCAACATGGACTGGCCTCTACATCAATTTGACATAAAAAAATGCATTCTTAAATGGTGAATTAGAGGAAGTCTTCATGACAATTCCAACTGGCTTTGCAAAAAGTCCTTGTATGGACTAAAACAGTCCCCAAGGGCTTGGTTTGATAGGTTTACAACTGTAATCAAGGGCCAAGGATACAAACAAGGATCGTCAGATCACACTATTTTTTTCAAGGAGTTAGAAAATGGGAAGAAGACAATTTTAATTGTCTATGTGGATGATATTATTTTAATCGGGAAGAACACAATAGAGATGGAAAGATTAAAGCACACTCTTGCAAATGAGTTTGAGATTAAGGACCTATGACATAAGAGGTACTTCTTGGTCATGGGGGTTGCTAGGTCAGAATAAGGCATTAGTGCATCACAAAGAAAATATATACTTGATCTTCTAGTTGAAACCGAGATGCTTGGATGTAAGCCTAGTGACACAACCATTGAAGTTAAAAAACCAGAGAATGAGGGAAGACCAGTTGAGAAGAAAGGTATCAAAAATTAGTTGGTAAACTAATTTATCTTTCTTATACCAGACCAGACATTGCATTTGCTGTAAGTATGGTAAGTCAGCATATGCATTCCCCTAAGGAAGTTCACTTGGAGGCAGCTTACAAAATTATAAGTACATCAAAGGCTTCCTTGGCCGAGGACTCTACTTAAAGAAAAATGAAAGAAAGGAAGTGGAAATATTTACTGATGCAGATTGGGCAGGCTCAACTGAGCATAGAAGGTCTACCACTGGGTATTGCACTTAGGTGTGGTGAAACCTAGTTACTTGGAGGAGCAAAAAACAGAATGTGGTGGCTAGGAGTAGTGCTGAGGCTAAGTTTAGAGCAGTTGCTCAAGGGATGTGTGAAGGCCTTTGGATCAAGAAGCTCTTGGAAGATTTACATATCATAGTAAAACTACCTCTCAAACTCTATTGTGATAACAAGGCAGCAATTAACATTACTCTTAATCCAGTTCAACAGGATTGCACTAAGTATGTTGAAGTTGATAGACACTTCATCAAGGAAAAGGTGGTGGAAGGAACTATTTGTATGACATATATTCCTACTAAAGAATAAATTTGAAAACTTAGAAGGTGAGGGAATTTTCTTTCTATATTCACTCAATGTCAGAAAGAATTACAAGGATCTCTTTATAGGAGAGATCATGAGCAGAAAATCAGGAAGGAGTTATTCTAATATTTGTCCTAATTAAGTACCTATTTATAGCATTGACTAATAACATCAAATCCCTAAAAATCAGCCTGTACATCTATTACA